>PVHP010002561.1:0-88207 GCA_004024765.1 Zapus hudsonius
GCGTCCTTCCAGAAGGAAGGTGTTCTTTCCTGGCCTCTGGGGCTGCAGCAGAGAATGAAAGCCTCTCTGGTTTACACTCGCTTTGTCGGCCCGTAAGCAACCATCTGTTTCAGCTGTGGAGTGAGATCTGTCGGTTTTCTTTGAGGCTGTGATCCGGTGACAGAGGCTAGCTCATTGTCGTCTTCTTAGAGAACCGCCAAGTAATTAACCATTCCAGTACTGGCCACAAAAGAGATGGCTACTCTCAATGTTAGGCCAGATTTCTGCTTTCTCCGGGGCTGGAAGTACTACAAAACATTGAATAGCTATTCATCGCGTCTCATTGTCCCCTAAAGAGGCAACATGCTCTTTGTTACAAAGGCAACCTGGATTTCCCGACGTGCCATTTCATTTCAACGTCTGTGCACCGATGATGAAACAAAGTCTGGGTGCCTCGGACGAACAATCAAAACACGACAGTGACAAACACCCTGAGAGCCTCAGTCACCAAAGCAAGAGCACTGAGATGTCTTTCACAGGCCAGGGGAGGTGTGAGCCGGGGGATGGGAGGGAAGGAGGCAGGAAGAGGGGTGTTAATGTGACTGGAGCCACACTCCACAGGGCACAGTCCCAGCCACTGAGAACCTGCTCAGGTAGGGAGGTGAGGGCCAGCAGGTGCTGTCTATCCCCCCCTTTCTTTTCCAGATGGCTCTGTCTTTCCCTCCTTCTCTTCCTTCTTGACTATGCTCTTTTTGTCTCTCCTTCCACACGATGTGATCAGCAATCAAATTTTGAATGAACAGCTGTTGTGAATGCGTAAAACAGGTCTTCAGAACTTTCAGAAATAGTCATCCTCTTACAAGAAAAGTAGGGGAAATGAATAATTTATTGTTTTGTCTTCCAGATCAAGATCTCAGAAGACCATAAGATACATTTATTAACTTAATAGAGCTTGTCAAGCATAAAGGCTATCTCTATTTCCAACTGCCTCATTCCTCTTTACCAGCAAATTAAAAATGGGGATCAAACAGGTTGAGTAGCAAATGAAAGGAGAAAAAACACTTCTATTGATAAGATTTGGCTATTCACATCCTACCTATTCTAACCATGAAACAATAGCCCGGGACTGAGTAATTAGGTTTTTACCATCTCAATATACCATCTAAGAGGCATTTCACCATTTTTCCTGACAGCTTGCTAAATTTCTTGATTTTTTCCAATTAACAGTCATTATGTTTTCAAGAATAATTTACAAAGATATTTTATTCTGCAATTAAACCTACTCCTTACACTTTAATGAGAGTAATTAATCCATGTCCTGTTCTTGGGATTCCTTTTGTCATTTATTTATTTATGGCAGATCTCACGTCATCCATTCTTTTCTCAGAATAGAATTTATTTAAGGGTTTTACTTTTTCCGGTAAATATTTAGTTACCTTTTGGGGGCAGGGGTCTTCTCTGTTGTTTGTTTCTTTTAGAAAACATCTGTATTATAAATAACATTGAGGTCTAAACAATACCATGTGGGTCATGATGTGCACACGTACTGTTTTTCAGAACTGAGACTCTTAAATGTAGGAATATTGTGGTGTTCCAGCTTAAGCTTATCATTTGCTTTCACTATTTTCACCTATTTCACCCATGATTCTTCTGATTTATTATTTTTGGTGTATGATAAGTGTGGATTTTGATTGTAATTAGAATCATGGAAATGTTCTTGATGTCTTAATAAAATTCAGTTACTGAAAACATTTGTATTTATTTATTTGCAAGCAGAGAGAGATAGAGAGACAGACAGAGAGAATGGGCACGCCAGGGACTCCAGCAGCTACAGAGGAACTCCAGATGCGTGCTCCACTTTGTACATCTGGCTGTATGTGGGTACTGAGGAATC
The DNA here is from genome assembly GCA_004024765.1 of Zapus hudsonius. NCBI lineage: Eukaryota > Metazoa > Chordata > Mammalia > Rodentia > Dipodidae > Zapus > Zapus hudsonius. Next base: position 1,874 of record PVHP010002561.1, read on the forward strand.
CAACGCTGGTCATTATGCTTTGCAGGCTAGTGCCTTAATGGCTGAGCCATCTCTCCAGCCTGAAATTCAGTTTTAAAGAATCTTTTTGCTCCTTGCAAAAAGTTCTGGATCTACACTTCAGCCCTGAGTCTGTAGTGCCAAGCCTGGTAGTCATGGTCTAATGAGTGTACTGACTCAACACTCATCTTTTACCCCACTGAGTGTGTCTGTGATGACGTGACCACTCTTAAGAGGACTCACTTACTAAAGATCCCTGAATGTCCAGCCCAAGAACAGGTTCTAGAAAAAAGCTACAAAGGAGCAAGTGTTTAAAGTTGCCTCAATCTGACTTGCTTATTAAAATTCAGTATCTTAGAAGGCAGATTCAATGTTTTGTTCAATTTAGGAATTCTTTTATTTCTTCCTCACCTTTAGCCCGGTACTTCTAGTAATCAAAGATTTAGGAATAAGCAGAGCATGGTGGTGCATGCCTTGAATCCCAGCCCTCGAACTCTGGGGGCAGAGGCTGGAGGATTTCTGTGAGTTCAAGACCAGACTGAGACTACATAGTGAATTCCAGGTCAGCCTGGACTAGAATGAGACCTTACCTCAAAAGAAAAGAAAAAAAGGAAAGGAAAGGAAAGGAAAGGAAAGGAAAGGAAAGGAAAGGAAAGGAAAGGAAAGGAAAGGAAAGGAAAGGAAAGGAAAGAGAAAAAAAAGGACTTAGGAATAGATATCAGCAAACACCTGAAATTCTTGCCTATATGGCAGCATATCTTCCCCCTCCCCATTTCTTCTTCAGGGACCCCATTTTCTATTTAGAACTGCTCCCTCCGGTGGTTCAGCATGCTCTTTGATGGGGGCATGTCCAAACTCTCTGGCAGGGGTGACCCCATCAACAATCAACAAAACCTTACAAACTAATGTACTGTGCACACTAAAATAGAGGAATTAAAAGAAGATCATTCTTATAATTCTTGTAATTTCTTTCCTCGCTTCCTTTTGTCATTAGTACTTCTCCAGTAAGCATTAATCTTGTATGGCAAAATGATACATGAAAATCTTCATCCTCTCATTTTTACACCATCAAAATCCTATGCTCAGGGCTGGAAAGATGGCTCAGTACCCAGGTAAAGCCAGAGGCACAAAGTGGCACAAGCATCTGGAGTGTGGCAGAGGCCCTCACTCTTTCTGTCTGTCTCTGTCTCTCTCTCTCTCTCTCTCTCTCTCTCTCAAAAAAAATATATATATATATGTATAAACCCATTCTCAGGAGGAGTAAAAAAGTTGTAGAAAGGGTGCCATCCTATAAATTTATCAGGGTGTGATGGGAATGTCGAGGCACACAGACATATTTAAAAAATAATATCAGGAACCAAGGAGGAAGTATAACTCCCTTATCTGGATCCCAGAAAGGAGTGGACACCGAGCACTATAATGACGATGGCCACCCACAGACCTGTCACATGACCACCCTGTGTGTGCATCAAGGAACTCCTTCCTGACTGTCTCCACTGTTGAGATTGCTTATTCAGTTGCTGTCCATCCATCTGGACCTACTGTCTATCCATCCTTCCATCCGTTTGTCTAGACCCAGACCTGCCCTTCACTTCCTCGGTCTCCTGAATTTCAGCTCTGCCTCTGGAGCAGGAAAGCAGTTCCCCCAGCACCTCCTGAAGCAGGAGATCTTATCAATAGACACTTTGCTTTACTATCTGTTTCCCAGCTCTTAGGCTCTGTCTCTTTGAAATCTGCCATTTTAAAACTTTGCAGTCACTCTGAAGCCTATGTGTGTACACATATGTGTATAAATACATAAAAAGATACAGATGATGCCAGATATAGACAGACAAATATGTGGTATGCAATCTGGGATTAGAGAGTTAATGTTAGTAATTAAGATCGGAATAACTGAATTTGCTTTTCCTTAGCCAAGGCTATCAAGAAAAGTAGGAATATTTGTCAAAATGCTGCTATTCAAATTGCACACTTCTTGAATTTATTGTTATTCATCAAATTCCAACTATGTGGAAATATACAAGTATGTTCTTCTATGTTTCTAGACTATATTCGAACTTTACATGCTCATGATATGTTCTTTTCCTTACTAATTAGTCTTTTTTTGTTGTTGTTGGTTTTCAAGGTAGGGTCTCGCTCTAGCCCAGGCTGACCTGGAATTCACTCAGTAGTCTCAGGCTGGCCTCAAACCCAGGAGATCCTCCTACCTCTGCCTCCCAAGCTCTGGGATTAAAGGTGTGTGCCACCATGCCCGTCTTTAAATATACTGAAGCCTTAAAGTTTCTAGAATCAGGAAAAAGAAATGTCTTAGTTAACTTTCCTCTCTTGATCTTCAGATTAATTATTAGAACAAATTAATATCCCTGTGTTAAACCGAGGTTTTTACAAAGAGGAAAAATTAGTAAAGAAAAAGAAGAAAGCATTTGCATAAATTTTCTAGTGCATATTACCATGAACTTCTGAAAGTGAAGTCAGATATCCCATGATTTCTTTTCTTTTTCATTTTCAAAATTTTTTTTTATTCCAATGAGAATTTGAATGAAAGTTGTTTCAAGAACGGTCCCACTTCTTCCATTAATGGATGAATTGTTGATTTTAGGATTTGGAAGCCGAGTTCTGGAGACTTTGAAGAGACTTGAGACTGAGTTCAGCAAACTCTGGCCAGCTGCTCGCTTTTTAAGTAAAGTTTTATCAGAACACACTCAGGACCAGTTGCTTTATTGTTGATGGATGTTTTCCAGCTATAAAAGCCTCCCATGAACTCCAAACAGGTCATGTGGTTGTTTCTAGCAGCCATGGGTTTCAGGGAGGCAAGAGGGAGAAGAGGTTGGTATAAGAACTCTGCCAAACTGTGGAAGTGGTCTTGATGCACTGAAAGTCCATAAGAAGGGCCAAGCTCAGTAGAACAACTTTTAGCAATCTTATTTTTCATTTGTAACTATCATAATTACTTCAATTTAGATTCTCATTGGAAAAAAGTTTTTAAAATGAAAAAGTAAAAAAAAAAGTCACTAATACTGATGAATGTCTACATTTATCTAGTGAATGTCATTTCCAGGTAAGTAAGGTTAGGTCACCCTGCTCCAAAGAACAAGCATTTTCTTTCCAGGAAAATAGCTACTTAGTTACTAAAATACCTCCAAGGATTTGTGCACTTCTTCTTTGTGTGTGTGTATGTTTTTGTGTGGGCAGGTGGGTTTGGAAAAAAGGTTACCTTTACCTCTCTTCAGTTGTGCTGAAATTTATGAACCTTGTTGTAGTCAAAACCCAAAATTGCCTGAATCCCAACAGAAGAACTAGTATCAGGGGAAAATGCAAACTTCAATGTATCAAATGAAAGGCAATGAAGGCTGGGACATTCACAGAAAACTCTTCTATAATCAGGTTGAGAATTAAGACGGTAGTTTTTTTGGTTTTGTTTTGTTTACCTATTCAAGAAAAAATTCTAAAGATACCCTTAGTAAATAATAATTTTTCCATTATTCTAGCAAATATTTTTCAAAAATATACATTAATCAATGGGGAAAAGATTTTACTCAATTCAGAATCAATTCAGTGATTAGACCCTAAGGGCACATTGACCTCTTGAGATATGAAACATATAGCAAAGAAGCCCATAAAGGACTGTGGGCACTTACAGAAATAGCCTTTTTTCTTGATGTATCAAACAGCTAACAGACACTCAGCAATGACTTGTGAAGTGAAGGCTGATGGAATTCAGAGTGAAATACTAAAAACTTTGGAAAATTTGTGCATGATGTTGCAAATTATATATTTACTGAAGACAAGTAATCAAATGGTAGACTTAATTGGTCCACTAGACAAGAAAAATAAGGTGAATGAGTGTCCCTTAGAGGAGATATTTGGAGAAAAAAAAGAGTTCACCAGACCTTATAGATCAGTAGTATTACAGAGTATTTCTTTATAATCTTTTTTTTCTTTCTAGCTCTTCTCTCTCTCTCTTTCTCTCTCTCTCTCTCTCTCTCTCTCTCTCTCTCTCTCTCTCTCTCTCTCTCTCTCTCTCTCATCAAATGCCTGGAGTCTAGCCTTTTAATCCACCATTAATTAATGATGCCTCCTCTAAATACATCCTAGTTAACTTGACCTTCCCAAGTAAACAAGCTGAGAAAGAATAGACAGATTTAAAGTGAAACAGAAGAGTTGGACGTGCTTTCCTATCTGAACAATGAGTAAAACGTCATAATGCTGAATACATTATTTAAAAAATGGTATTAATCCAAAAAAAGGAAAGAAAATCAGTCAAAGGTTTATAATGTTCTATAAGATTTAAGGTTTTAGCTAAGTTAAATACTTCAGGCAAGGAGAGCAATGTTTAAATGGAAAGAGAAGACCTGAAGGAGGGTTGACTTAGTTATGACTTAGTTATGTTCCATGGGAACGGTATTCTGGGAACACCCTATGGAAACATTTGAAGAACGTTAGATTAATTCATAGAAGGTAATAGTCATAGCCTTTGAATTTAAAATCTGAAGTTAGTTGTTTAAATTCCTCTTATAGGGAATTTTTTTTCTTTCATGGGAAACCCATAAAAAAAATCATAGCTCCTCAATAGTCACTGAATCACTGGGCAATTAAATGGAGATGATTATTTCAGAGAAATCCACAATATTATTCATTGGATTCCAAGAGAGTTCAGTGAAGAGAGATTTTAACTTCAGGCAGAAACCAGTCAAACTGGATACAAGTTTGAAACCAATTTTGCAGACATAGTAATTATGGCTATAAAAAATTAATAAGCTATGGTGGAGAACAAAACCAGTATAAATATGTTAACAACTAGACATTACAGGTAAAACTATCAGCATTCATGCTATGTTATGCTTCACTACACACCCATAGCAGAAAGTACAGTGATAAAAATGAAGGCTTCTCTGGTTTTAATTTTTACATGAAGTGATCCAAAATCGTTTTTTCTTATTCTACATTATTAAACAAAATTTTCTGAGCAGGCTGAAATATTAATATTGGTTTGAAATGATAAAATATAAACCTAATACTAACATCAGAATTATTTAATAATGAGTAGGAAATGAATAAAAAAAAAACACTTAACAAATGTCATGGTTTGACAGGTGTCCCCCACAAACAAATGAATATGTTCTGGGTAATCGATACTCAGCTGATGGCAGTTTGGATTTTACAACCTTGATGAAGCAGTGTTTTGGGGGTGGGCTTTTGGGGTTATAAACCAGCTTCCCCTTGCCAGTATTTGGCACACCTTCCTGCTGCTATTTCCAGTGCTGTGGCAGAGGTGATGTCCAGCCCTCTGCTCATGCCATCATTTTCCCTGCCAGGATGGAGTCTCCCCTCAAGTCCTTAAGCCAAATAAACCCTTCCCTCCACAAGCCGCTTTTGCTTCTTTCTGCGCAGCAACTAGACAACTGACTGCAACAATAAACTTACAAGTTTTTAAAAAATATTTTAACCCTTTGGCCCTCAGTTTTCTAGTTCTCTATGATACTTTATTAACTCAGAGCATTGCAAGTGTATCTTGAGTGCAATATAATTTGTTACTGCATACTTGATATATAACTACTATTCATCTTCATGTTATAAATGCTAAAACTTTTTCTCAGTTACTGCATATATTTCATTGTTTCCTTGATGAAGACAGTAGATTGTAACAACCAAGGAAAATGCAAATTCATACTTAGAAATATTTAATCAAAATACCACAGCAGGTAAAAAAGTTAGTATAATATAGGTAATAAAATTAGGTAATAAAAGTCTATTAATTATCCTCATCCTAAGGAGACTTGAAGAAAGTTTTCTCTTAATCTATGTTATGATAAAATCACCCCAAAGATTGATGTGTGGAAGGCTGTTCCCCAGATACTGCTCATGAGTGGTGGGTATATCATGAGGATGTTAATCCCACCAGCAGATAAAAACAATGATTGATTCAGAGCTGACTTAGGTATTAGGATGCAGGAAGTAGTCCATTGAGGGCATGTGTTGATTCTTGGCTTGCTCGTGTTCTCTCTCTCTCTCTCTCTCTCTCTCCTCTCTCCCCCTCTTCCCCTCTTTCTCTCTTCTCCTGAACTCTATCACATATTTTCACCATTATATTATGACATTATGTCTCACCAAAGCTCAGAAACAATACCACCAAGTAACCATGGACTGAAGTGTCTGAAACCATGAGCTGAAACCACTAAGTCTTCCTTATTTTAATAAGATATTTTGTCAGAGAAGTGAAGGGACCAATACAGAAAATTAGTACCAAGAGTGAGGTCATTGATATATTTATTTCTGACCATGAGGCTACAAACCCTTGGAAATTGGCTTGTAGGAAGTACCTGGAAAGGTTTGGAAAAACAGGCTAGAAAATACTTGAATCCTCTAAGCAGTGTTTAATGACAGATTCAGGTGGTAGCTTAGAAGACCAAAATTCTGATAGAAATGCAGGTAATAAAGACTGTTCATTATAAAGCTTCAGAGAGGAACCAAAGATTCTCAGGAATTAGACAGGTGGACATTTCTATTATATTTTGGCCAAGAACTTGTCTATAATTCGTCCACTGTTGGGTACTAAGAGAGAGAGAGAGAGAGAGAGAGAGAGTCATGGGTCCCTGGCTCCCTATGACCCTGTCTCACCGGCCAGCAGGAGACAGGCCCCATGGGGAAAGATGAATGCACAGCCAGAGCCTCACATACACTCGCAGCTGGGAGAAGTGTCCGAGCAAATCTCAAAACTTTATATACAATCCAAGGCTGCATTGTATCACAAGGGGGCTCAGCAGGCAGGAACAAAACCAGGAAACTCAGCCAGCAGGAGTAAAACCTGTTAGCACTTATAAACAGGATTTAGGGCTGTCAGCCATCCCCCCTGCCTCCTGGGGGGCACAGGTGTGCTAGGAACAAAGGCATGAGCTACCAATGCTCTGGGCTCTCATCCGGGGGCATATTATATTCTAAAACTTAGCTCACAGATATTCAGCCAGGCTGGGACCCAACAGTCCACACCCAGAAACTTTGCAGGAGACAATGTGCTTATCTTGAAGGAGAAATTTCACGCCATCACAACGTTCAGGCTATGACATGGATATTACTGGTGGCTTTGTCCAGATTTACAGTGGGAATAAGTAACAAAATAGATGCAAAATTTGAAAAAAAAATGTATTTTGCCCAAAAAGGGAACATGATTAATGTTGAGGTGTAGGTACACTTGCTAAAGACACTTGTGCTACTTAAAAGGGAGAGCCAGTGCATGGTATATGAACAGTAGAAAGGATTCCGTGAGGTGTTTTCCAGGCTCTCACAGACTCACAGATGTAAAGTTGTGAGACTTTGTCTTTAGATGAGAGCTATGGAGTATGCTACTCACACAGGACCATTTGTGGAAGTGTTTCCCTATGCTAAGCCTTCCAGGCACTGGGGCAACTGCCCCAGGTGGGCACAAATCCTGTTCAAGCTGATAGCAGACCTTGATGTCATCCACACAATCTCGTTTTTACAGGCATGCAACATGCAAGAGTTATGAGTTCATGGTAGCCTTCACCCAGATGTCATAGCTATGCCTGGGATACTGGGTCATGTGCAGCAGGATGAGAGCCCCTGCATACACTTCTGAGAGGGGGGGCAGGGAAGCCTGAGAGAGCGCACTTGAAACTGCCATGTGTATCACAGGAAATTGAAGAAGCCAAGAACATGGAGTGCCTGCTTAGAGATACTGCAGGGATGCTGCCAAGATGCAGGAGGGATGCGGGAGGGGTGCTGAAGAGATGCTTCAGGAATGTAGGAGGGATGCTGCAGGGATGCAGGAGGCATGCATGCTGCAGGGATGCAGGAGGCATGCTGCAGAAACTGAGGAGGCATGCCGCAGGATTGCAGGAGGCATGCATGCTGCGGGGATGCAGGAGGCATGCTACAAGGTTGAGGCAGGAATGCTGCAGGCAGTGAGCACAGCCAACCAAGATAGTGCCCATGTGTGCTCTAGCCAGCAGGACCAGAGAAGTGAGCCACCCAAGCTTCCATGGAGCCCATGTTCTGTCCCACATGCTTTAGACACATAGCTACAGTATTTCCTTTTTCATCTGGTCCTTTTTATGCCATGATTACACCCTTTGAAACAGGCATGCCCACTCTATGCCTTTGTATCTTGCGAGTATGTAACTTGTTCTTTGACTTTACAAGGCTCAGAGGTAAGAGTTTGCCTCAAGTCTCCTAGAGATGTGGGACTTGGTCTTTCAGACATGCTAGAACTCTTAGGACTTTGAGGACTCTCAGAGAGGAATCAAAAACATTTGCTATTATGAGGTGGGCATGAACCTTTGGGGATAAGGAGAAGCATATATGGTAGAGACATAAAGTGTCTCCCAAAACGGGCTGTTGTGTTGAAGGCTTTGTCTCCATCAGGTTGTACTCTATTACGTTGATTGGATCATGAGGGTGCGTGTTAATTTCATCAGTGACTTAAACCATTGATGAGTTCATAGGTGAATAAGCCACTAGGAGGCGGAGTCTATTGAGGAAGTAGGTCACGGGTAAACACTTTTTTTCAAGTATAGTCTTCAAAAGTGTTTGCTTTTGAAGACTATACTTTATCCTCAGACCCTCCTTTTTCTCCAGCTCTGATTTCTGTTGGCTGTAACATGAACCACTTTCCCCTCTCACATGCTGGATGTCAGATGTCCCAGATGACCACATGTAGGGTCAAGAGCAATGGAACCAAGGCACCATGGTCTGAAGCCTCAGCAACTATGAGCCAAAGTGCATCCTTTCTCCCTTAAATTTTGTGGTTTTGTATTACGCCACATGAACAAAAAGTGACCAGCGCACTATATTTAGAAAATGTCCTTGTGTTTAAAACCTATTTGGGCATACCAAAGTTATATATTAAGATGATTCTTCATATAGCACATATTGCTACGGTACTAAGACTGAAAAATAGCTATCACTAAGTGTATGCAATTTGATAATTGAATTATAAAATTAACCTCATGGGATATACAGTGATAGAACAGCAATTATCTATAATAAGCAATTCCACTATGATCATTAAAAGTAATGAATTTATATCAAGGATATTTTTAAAATAGAAACAACAAAAAATGAAAGGTCAGATTACAGTGTGAATTTGTAAATGGAATCTTCACTGAATGCACTGACAAAATCATTTACTTAGAAATCCTTCTCTAAATTTGTTGTTGGTCTCTTCTGACTACGCACTTGTGTCTACATGTTCACATATTGATATATTCATGCCACTTGAGTCCTTTGTTTTTGCTTTTCCAGGTTTAGAACAAGATGTCATTGAAATGTATTTGCTTTCAATGTATTTCCTGTGCACACACGTTTAGTCATTACCCACCTTGCAACGGCAGGTTCAGGGAAAAACACACCACTCTAAATAGAAAGAAGCTAACCCAATCTGCTTCTTCACTGACATAGGCATGATCCTCAGCAGTCTCTGAAACTCAGTTTCCCAGCTTCAAAAGGATTTCACGTTTTTAACTGTTTCCATTTCTGATATTCTGTGATTCCAAATGGGTGTTTACCTTGCCGGATTCCTACTAGGTCGAAAGCAAGGAAGGAAAAAGCTTCCAACAAAGTACCCCAAACAGGACATGAAGAGTCACAGAGCAGAAGTGGGGAAAACAGAAGATGTTTGCCTAAAACAGAGCTTTGTAAAAATGAGAGAAAAACTATAATGAAATATACGAAGCCAGAGCTGTCAGAACTGTTTGGGGTGCGCAACACACTCTGACTCAATGTGCATATAATTAACTTTGCTGTCAACATTGCCGAAGGTCTTAATTTCATAAAAGGCAAGACCATGACGATTTCTGTCTGTCACATCGGAATCTACAACCTAGCTCGTAATACAGTAGGTGCCGTGGAAATGTGTTTTTAATCAATTGACAGGGGGTGTTTCAATGAATGGACTGACAAATTTGCACACACATATTAAGCAAACGACAAACATAAGCAGAAACCCATCAAACTCAATAGACAGCATCTGTGTCCTGAACATTAGGAACAAATGTACCATACTTGCAAGGTAGAGGAAACTATTTTGCCAAAATTAGTCTTTAGGTCAATAACCAACTGCTTACGACGTAATCACCACTAGAAGACAGCAGAAAAGGCATGTGTCTAAAGGACTCTTGGAGACGAGGATTCTAAGAATCATTTTATAAACCCATTAACACTGTCAAGTCTCCCGTGACATATTACCTTCTCAGAAAATGACACAAACGCTAAATTAAGTTTGCATTTGAATTAGCAAAGAATAAGAAAATCAATTGAAGTGCTCCCAATGCGATCTCAACCCTGTACCCTCACTTCGCATGTGTGTATTTCATCAGTATACTTCGTGACGTGATCATGGAATATTTATGCAGTAACCCAATATGCTCTGTACATCTAAAGGAGAGAAAAAGTGCAGTTCCTTTCCATTCTTCGGTGCCCTTTATCTGCTGAGCACTGTGTAACATGATCCTGGGTTTGGCAATGATGTAATGAGAGCTCCTATTGTAGGAGGACTGGTACTGTGGGAAACTCAACTCTCGAAATCTTGAGTTTGGGAACCATTGAAGGCTGGGTTTTAATATCACATTCGCCTCCTCTTTTTTTTTTCCCCAAAATATTTTGCTTTCCCCTCTTAAATTAACCTATAAGTACTGCAGGAGAGGAAATAGAACAAGAATGATGGGAACAAGTTCCACAGAGGATGAAATAACAACAGCCATCTGGTGCACAGCAGATGTGCTCCACAAACACTCTCTCTCTCTCTCTCTCTCTCTCTCTCTCTCTCTCTCTCTCTCTCTCTCTCTCTCTCTCTCTCCTGAGTTTTCCTATCCAAGTCTTGTTCAGGCCCTAACATGATGCTAAGCTTATGAGATCTGACAACTTTTCAGCCCCAGGGCTCGATGGCTACAGGCTCATGTTTTTCCTAGAATTAACTGAAACCCCAGGGAATAAACTAACAGGTTCAAGAATGACATTCAAAAGCTATTCTCCCCCTCCCCTGCCATCACACCCTCTTGGAATCATCCCAGAAAGCTATGAGGAATACCACAAAGTTCTTCCCAGGAAACACAGTCCAAGAAGATTTCAACAGAGAACTGCTGAAGATTCAAGAGATGTTCAGGACTGGAGGGAACAGAATGGACTGAAGGGGCCACATGGTTGCTTCCTTCCGAGTACCATGCTGATGGGTCACCTGCATTTTCACAGGTTTGACTCTATTGACACCAAAAAGCCTCCTGTCCCCTGGTATACACCCCTTCCTGTATATTCCTGAGAAACCACAGAAATATGTGAAAGATAGTTTCTAGAACCTTCCCATTTGTGATTTTTATATATTGGGACAGACTATTTTGAAGGTTGGATGCCCAAATAACCATAGGGTAATTCACTTTAAAAATGAGTCTATGATCAACTACCTTAACAATTAGAGATTCATAAAAATAAGTCTATGGAAATAGTATTTTCCATAGTAAGTTTGGAGTGGCTTCCAAAGCTCAAATGTCCCTTCAAACAGCTGTCAGAATTTGTCATCACTTGTTCCTTGGATCACATAAGTATTCTTAATGCATCATAACAATGTCCTTGACATGTCCTTAATGTGGTGACATTGCAATTCTTCTCCTCTGTCACTGTGACCCTTGTCCCTCTGGTTTTCAAGAATAACAGTAGTAATAACAATCTAATTGTGAGATGATACCGGTGTGGGTCCTGGATCTCATATTCTGTCCATTTGTTACTTACTTCCCCTCATTTGACCCCAGGGTGGCTGAGCTTTTAATTGGTGGCCATTCATTTTTACCCTTGAAAACTTCCTATGCTAGCAGCTGACTGCTTTTCTGGGTTAGGGGCTCCATCATGTCCAAGTTCTATGTGGTATTAGTAGCTTCCAGATCGATAGTCTCAGGCATTGTGAGAGTTTGCAACCTTCCTGGATTTACTTCATTCCTGGCTTCTGATCAGGGGGTTTCAAGATGTGACTTCATGGTCCCCATTTGTCTTTAAAGACATAGTCATTAGCATCATTTTTGTCACCTCGATTCAGAATTTTTCTCTCGCTTGTATCCTACCATGATGGAGCCCAGCCAACAGGGTAATAAGAAGAAACATAAGAGCTAATACAAAATGAGTTGCTATTTTGGTAATTTAGCTAATGTGTTTATAAAACACCAGTGTACCTAAAAATCATTACTTATGGAAATATGATCCATCATAATTTGTACATATGTCAACCAATAAACACTTTAAAAAAAAGGCTAATTTAATTAAAATCACCGGGTTGAAGGCCAATTACTGGCCTCCCAAATGGGTGACTTTAGTATCTGATCCTGCTCTAGCCTGGTTTTATGACTTTTATTGCACTAATCTAGAAGTCCAACTCTCTAGAAATCTAAACCAAGGTTACATGAGGAGATGGGAAGGAACGCGAAATGAAAACTGAAACCAACATGATTTTTTTATGCTCGTGTGAAATCATACTATCAGCAAAGCCAGTTTAATTCAACTGCTTGCTTGAGAAAGTACTTGTTCCTTGGCGGAAGACTGTAAGCCAAGGAGCATGCTCACTTACTATGAAGAATAGCTTGCTCAGCAAGAGTAGTTTAAATACCCATTAATCCAAAACTATTATGTAATAATCTGTGCCCAGTCCCAGTCAGTGCTCAACTTTTATATGTCTTAGTCCAGACCATGAAATCCTATATGAATGACATCTTCCCTTGATTTTGGAAGGATAACTAAGATTGTTCATGGTGAGATTCTCTCTCATCAAATAAACTTAGCTCCCCTTGAACAACAGGTATTTTTAGTAGATTGCTGAATAGGCAACAACTATTTATTTATTTTAATTGTTGAATAACAGATATTTTTAGTAGATTGCTCAGTAGGCAATCTTAGAGATTCTGTGTGAATGTGTAGGAGAATGAGAGAGAAATTACCTAAATCAGGTCTAAGCTGTCACTTTATGCTATGAAGTCATAAATATTAGTTTATTTAATTTTAATTTCTCAGTTGAGGGTAAAGAAGCATATTAGGAATTCTTTGATTATTAAGTGGAAATTTTGAAATTGCTTTATTAAAAAAAAAAAACTCCTACCAACACTTTTGGAAGATCTCAGCTTGTGTGTCCTTTGAGTCTGTAATAGGAAGTAGAGTCCATCCCAAGGACTAAAGTGCTTGATGACAATGTCATCCTAGCATCCTTCCTAGGAAGTTTATAGTGGATCAGTTTTCCAAAATTTCACACATATGCACTCAGCATATAATATATAATATAGCTACATAACTTGTAGCTATAAATTATACTTTAATAAAAGTGATTTAAAATAACATTCAAGGATGTTCCTGAGACTTGTCTTTGTAACCCTAACACATGCTTTATTTGTTTTTGTCTGCCCTGAGCTAGAGATTTAATTGAGCCCTGAGTAGTTGACAACATATCTTTGAGAAGATTCCAGAAGCATAAAACAGAACAATCACCTCTAAGGGCTACCATTCATAGGAGATCTCCTTTTACCTGTTAACTCATGTGTTTCTCTCTCTAAAATAATTCCACCCATAACAGCCTGAAGTTTCCGTGGTTGTTTTGGAAAACTTGACATTAATACAATATGCATTAAAACAAAAGAAAAACCATTATAAAGAGACCGGTGTGATTCTAACAGACCTCTTTTTTTTTTTAATACAGTTTCCTTCTTCCATAATGATACGTCAAAGACCTCAAAGACTAAAATACAATTACAAAGTTTGCTAGAATTATAAAATCCCTAGTTGCTGTTTAAACTAACCACAGTGAGTTTCATTTTCTATTTCATTGTGTGTGTGTGTGTGTGTGTGTGTGTGTGTGTGTGTGTGTGTGTGTGTAAGAGTCTATGTCAACAAATGGGTTTTCCAGAATCTAAGATTTCTCCTGTTCCTGCAAAGGACAAGATAATTTTCATCTGCAGTGATAATTTAATATTTGTCTGAAACTTGCTGTATTTCATTTCCTCTCCTACTTTTTTTTGTCTGCTTCTTGGGAAAAAATAGCAATTAAGTGATCAAAAAATTGCTTGCCACTATATACATATGTTAGAAATATCTAGCTCAGATAAACAAAAATTTTCAAAGAAAAAGTCAAATTGCTTTGATGTTTTTTTTCCTTGTCAAAAATGTAAACCATGAGGAAAAATTAATCAAAGTTTAAAGAATAGTCAAAGTGATACATAAGAAAGGTTGATGTGATATACCCATCTTCATAGGTTTTATTTCCTGGTAAAAATAGAAGTTAATTTATATTTTTAAATTTTAGTATCATTTTGAAATTTAAGCAAGTTAGCCATTAATCTTAGCTTATTTTTAGTTGCTACTAATATTACTAGTTACAGTAAAAATGATTTAATAAACATGATTTGTGTTTAATTTCTCATGTTTTAAATCTCTAATACTTCCTACAATTGTTTATAAGTCCATTAAATTATCATTATTTCTACAAAAAATTAGATTATACATCTATATTAATAGGAATTTGACAACATGAAATTGAATACACATCTTATTAATGCATTATATTCTTATAAATTAGAAAGATTTGATAGGTCAATTTCATTCATAATTTCCATATTTATATTCAAGTTTAAGACCCAAGCCTAATATTAAATTGTATTAATAAAATTACTTTTGAGTAGAGAAATTATAAGTAGGAAAAATAATAAAGATTAATTATAACACATTTTAAATAATACTTTTTCTTTATTTTTAGATATGAAGTGGAACTATATTTAACAGGATGTGCACATTTCTTCACACAATATTTTGTTTATATTTATTTTGTCATCTTAAAATGTGCTAAAACTGAATAAATTATGTCCTTACAAAAAATAGCTACGTAGTTCTTAATGTACTGTTTTCTAGTGTTTTTTTTTTTTCTGGTATAACAAAGCTTGTTTCTTCTAGTTGTAGATTATAAGTAATGTAAATAATTATAAAGCATCAGGAATATGTACACAAAATCACAATATGATATTGATGTTGATAAGGTTTTCATCT
Source organism: Zapus hudsonius (assembly GCA_004024765.1). Classification (NCBI taxonomy): domain Eukaryota; kingdom Metazoa; phylum Chordata; class Mammalia; order Rodentia; family Dipodidae; genus Zapus; species Zapus hudsonius. The sequence goes on from PVHP010002561.1 coordinate 16,889, forward strand.
TTGCCTTTTGTAATCTGAGCTACTTCTTAGTGTAATCCAATGCCCAGTGACCTTTGACCTATGACTGGGTTAAAAAAAATTCAATTGAAATGACTGTTGGGTTTCTACTCACTTTCCTGGTTATTACCTGGCTTCTGTCATAACGGTCCCCAACAAATCCATTGGTTTCCTTAGTAAAGGGCCTAACAGAAGAACATTTTCAGATTAAAAACAATACACCAGACCTGGAAGACAGAAATCTGAATCCTTCATCACTTCAAATAAAGAGAGTGAAAGTTCCAGAAAAACAACTCTCACAGAACTTTCATAAGAGCAACATTAGTGAGAGCTAGGGATCAGATCAAGTATGGTGAAAACTCATTTTCAATACCCTTACTTTGAAATAATTTTATGTATTTATTTACAAAGAGAGAGAGCAGAGAGAGAATGGGCACACCAGGGCCCCTTGCCACTGCAAATGATCTCCAGATGAATGCACTACATTGTGCATTTGGCTTTATGTGGACTGGGGAATCGAACCCAGGCCACCAGGGTTTGCAAGCATGTGCCTTTAACCAATGAGTCAACTCTCCAGCATCAACCTTACATTTAAAAAAGCTTGTGATTTAGGCTGTATTCTCACCTTCTGGGACTTAGTCCTGCCTAATATCTCTAAAATAGAACTTCCATAGACTCTTATAAGCCCATACCCAAATACTCTAACAAATGTATATTATCTTATATTGATAAAATGCCATTTAAAACCCCCTAAGCTCACAACATTAAAGCATTCTTAATACTCACCCACCACAACTCAGGGAACTGAGAGGAAAGATTGTGAGAGCCGTGGTGGGGGAGATTCTCAGAGACTTGGCACCCCTCAGTAACAACACACTTGGGTCATGAGAACCCGGCTGAAGACTGGGCTATCCATGGTCCCCTACCACAAAGACTGATCCAGAGGGCCCACGGAGGAGGATATCCAGCTGACTGGGGATGGGGAAGGGGGGCAATGGGGAATTGGGGCTAACAACTCATGGTTGGCCCACTAAACAATGTAACTCATTATGGACAATAATTATATATATATATATATATATATATATATATATATATATATATATATATATATATATATATATATATATAAACCACACAGGCACATATTGACTGAAAAGACATCACTGTGTGATTTTCTGGTATTAAAGTTGGAGCACAAATGTTTCTTACCTAGTACCCGTGAATTGAGACAACTGTTTTAAAAGGTGTCTGCTATTACCAAGGGTTTGGAGGGCCTGTAAATTTTCATTTAAAACAAATTAAGGATAAAAATGAGGCTTGAGTTTAAGTTCAAAAACTTTAACCTTCGAAGGTAAAAGTAAGTACTGCTCGTCCTGCCTCAAATCTTTAATCCATGATTTTCAAGAGGCCCCCAAATTAGGGGAAGTGACATATGGCATGATTCAAGCAATTGCTAGAGATTTGGATGCTGTCAATAAGGATGTATGAGTCCCCGATTGCCGATATAACAAATTACTTACAATGGCATAAATTTATTTTCTGCAAGTTCAAGCCATTAGAGGTGCAATGTGTCTCACTGCACAGAAATCAATGTGTTAATAATGCTGTTAGCTTCCCGGAAATTCTGGCAGAAAATATATTTCCTCATCTTTTCCAGCCCTAGAGACACCTGCGTTCATGGGTTCATGGCCTTCTAAAGTCTTCAGAGCCAACGATCTCATCCCCATGATCTGGGCTTTCATGTCCCAACTGCTTCCCTGGCTCTAGACACCTTCCTCTCTGAAACACTTAGAAGAAACGCTTGTGATCACATTGGGCTCCCCTTCACCCTGGATCATCTAAGAAAATCTCATCTCAAAGCAACTGAGTGGCAACCTTAATTCAGGAGCAGAGAACCCAATCAATTTATGGAATTATAGCAGTTCAAAGAAGCCACTTTAAACACTGCATTTTCAAGTCAAGATGGAACATTGCTAGCTGCTTTATTTGTTTAATATTGATTTATTTATTTTGGTAGTACAGAGGATGGAATGCAGGACCTGTCAGCTGTTAGAAAGCATTCCAACACTGAGTTCCATCCACAGCCCTTTTTCAATGATTTTTTTTAAAAAGTGTTTTTATTTGAGAGTGAGAGAAACAGAGTGACTGTGGGTGCTCCAGGGCCTTCTGCCACTGCAAACAAACTGCAGATGCATGTGCCACTTTGTACATCTGGCTTTACACGGGTACTGGGGAATTGAACTCAGGCTGTTAGTTAGGCTTTGCAAGAAAGTGCCTTTAACTGCTTAGCCATCTCACCAGCCTCAAGGTGCTTTTCTACCGACCTTAAACTCATTCTGCAACACTTCAAACCTTCAACTTGTGATTCTCCTGCCTCAGTCTCCCAAGCAGCTGTGATTACAGGCCTGCACCCACAGGCCCAGCACTTTCCTGAGGAAGGAATGTGGCATTTGCATATCCACAATTCAAGTTTATTACTAATAAATGTTGGAAACTGTCATGGTTTGATCCAGGTGTCCCCCACAAACAAATGAATGTGTATTGATAGATCAATCCCCAGCTGATGGCAGTTTGGGAATTAGAACCTCGCTAGAGCTGTGTTGTTGGGGACGGGTTTATGGGGTTATAAACCAGCTTCCCCTTGCCAGTGTTTGGCACACCTTCCTGCTGCTGTCTGCAGTGATGTGGCGGAGGTGATGTCCACCCTCTGCTCATGCCATCATTTTCCCTGCCAGGATGGAGTCTCCCTTTGAGCCCATAAGCCAAATAAACCCATTCCTCCACAAGCTGCTTTCGCTTGGGTTCTTTCTGCGCAGCAACTAGAAAGCTGACTGCAACAGAAACAAAGAAGTCATGCAATAATATAATTTGGCTAATATCCCTCACCTAATTCTACAGTTTTTAAGTTAGGAATGAGTTGTGGTAGTTTAAATAGAAAATGGCCCATGTGACCTTAAGTGTTTGGCATTGAGCTTAATGCTAAGTCCCTAGCTGGTGGAGCCTTAAATAGGTGGAGCCTTGCTGGAAGAGGTGTGTTGCTAGTAGTGGATCTTTGGGTTCAATTAATCTAGTCCTACTGGGTGTTGAGAGCTGGCTCACTCACAGGGTTTTCTTCCTGCTTCCTATCTTGTGTGGAGATGTGACCCCATCTGCCTAGTCAGTTATGTTCTGTCCACCATGATGAGACTTCCTCTAGAAACTAGAAATCCTGAAATCCCTAAGCTATTCCAGGCCAAGTGTTTTGTCCCTGCAATGAGAAGGTATCCGCCACATGGGGTCTGTACCTGTGTTGGAGCTTGGCAACTTCTGGCTTAGAAATGCACCACAAGCAATGATACAATCCTCGCATTTCTCTGAGTTACATATCTCATGGTACAGTCAGCTTCTTGTCACTGCACAGAGAACCCGATCAAAAGCAGCTTGTGGAGGAAAGGGTTTATTTTGGCTCACAGACTCGAGGGGACTCTCTATGATGGCAGGGAAAACAGTGGCATGAGCAGAGGGTGGACATCACCTCCTGGCCAACATCAGGTAGACAACAGCAGCAAGAGAGTGTGCCAAACACTGGCAAGGGGAAGCTGGCTAGAACACACATAAGCCCGCCCCCAATGACACATCTCCAATCAGGTTCCAATTCCAAAATTGCAATCAGCTTGGAATCAAGCATTCAGCACACATAAATTCATGAGGAACACCTGAATTAAACCACCACATCTCAAATGTGTGATTACCAGACCCTTAAATGTTGCCATGGGGCTGTTCTTGTGGCAAAGGATCCGCCACATGAAATTCCAATGAAAGAGCAAGGCAAGTGACATAACCAGGATAGGGCAAGAGCCTTTAGCAATGATATTAAGCAGTACTATAAATCTGGACTCATCTTTCTTCCATCATGGAGAGAATGGCCAACACAGAGACTGAGAAGTGAATAAAGCACCTAGTTAAATACGCATGAATGATTGAGTTTGCATTCCTGTTCTTGTGCTGAAAACAAGCTAAAATAAGAGCTGCTCCTAAAACTGCAAACCAGTCACGATCAGTGACTTACTGCAGCAGTGGACAAACGATCTGTTCATCAGGTATGCTTTCAAGATCTTCCCCTCTCTACCCACTGAACCAAAGTCATTCGGCTAGCAGGATAGCTTCTCCTCCTTGCATTCCAAGACCTGCCTTCCATGCATCTAGCACATGCTCTGAAGTCTATAAATATTATCCCCTGACGTTCCTCTTCATAAATATTCCTACTGACTCAGTGAAGATGCTATTTTTCCCTTATTGCTACAATGCTAATTAATGGTGCTTATCATATCCATTGGGTTGACCAATTGGTTGGTCATTTGGAAAGTTGGGAACTGACAAGAGCCAAGTCAGAAAACTGCCTTCCCACAATAGGTTTCTTTCCTATAGAGGACTCCATAGTTTGAAGGACCAGCCATTATTATTCTCTTTAAGAAACTCCTTCATGGAACCATTCAAGAAGTCCATGTGAGGAGACAGTGAGCCTTGTGAAGACTGAACTGCTACTGTTATTATCCACATGCCAGGAGTCTACAGGAAGCTGAAAATCAGTATCCCCGATGAAAAATGGCCCCATGAGTGATTGTCCATTTAAAATCATATTGTCATATATTATACCCCATAGGTCATACCATACATTATAATATTTATATGATAGAAATACAACATTGTATTTATAGGAAGTGTGCATATAATGTTTAAAACTTAATTTTATATCCTTATTCGGTGTCAAAAACTGAGGTTCTAATACTGAATAAACTGAATCTTCTCTATGAATTCTCAAAAATACATGACACACATACAGATCAACCCGACAGAACTTGATTTCATTAAAATGCTTCTGATATTTTTAGTTCCTATAAAAGACTATATTTAGCTTCCCTAATTATGATATTAGATCACTTATAGAGGAGTAGAAATATCAAACAAATTCATCACTTGATCAATTTTTACTGAGAATTTGCAGGCCTATGATTATGTCAGCCAGCTGTCAGAGTCTATATTTTCCCTCACATATCATTGGTTCTATCATGACTAATTCTAATAATGATGATTATTACTAAAATAATATGGAATTTAATTTCTTATAAAATATAAAATTGGCCTACTTTAAATAATCCTTAAATGAAGATCTTAACCTAACACATAATTTTTAGATTAAGAAAATAACACACAATTCTTAAGCGTTAAATGTCAATAACCACTTGAGCCAATCGTCTTCATATAATCTATGGGTACCTGTTTGGATGGATGTCCCACAATAAATTCAAGAGTTTATTAAAGCTTACAAATTGACTCCTACCTTTCGGCTGGAGGTGGCGTTACCTTGGCCAATCTTGGGCTCTAGCTCTAAATTTTTTCTGGAGGTGAATCTGGAACTCCAGCCACAAAGGAGTCTGAACTCTGAGGAGCTCACTACTGTCAGCTGGTGTGTGTATGTGTGTGTGTGTGTGTGTGTGTGTGTGTGTGTGTGTGTGTGTGTGTGTGTTTATGTGTGTTTTGCTGGTGATGGATTTTTCTTTCTGCTTGGACCTGTGAAAGGGGGCTAACTGCTTTTGCCATTATGGAACTGCCCTTGGATCTGTAGCTTCAATACATCTTTTCCTCCTATAAACTGTGCCTGGCTTGGAGGTTCATCCCAGCTGATTGAACTGACTACAACACCTTGCTCAAGCACATTGAATGAAACAAATTCAGAGATAAAATAGAGAAGCAGGCTTAACAACGTGACATTTTTCATGAAGAACTCCAAGGTTTTATTATTTGAGAAGAAAAGCAGAAAATAATCTATCCAGGTATGGTGGTAGGTACAGGCCTTTAATCCCAGCACTTGGGAGGCAGAGGTAGGAGGATCACCATGAGTTCAACACCACACTGAGACTACATAGTGAATTCCAGGTCAGCCTGGGCTAGAGTGAGACCCTACCATGAAAGACCATAAATAAATAAATAAATAAATAAATAAATAAATAAATAAATAGAAAAGCAGAAAATTTAGCTAAGAAAACAGTATTTATTGGTTAACAATAAGAGACCTAACCTCAGAATAATATTTTAACATATTCAATTTTACGAGTTTTCCAGTTGAAACTCTTTTTTTGCCTTATTTTTGCTTCCTCGCCAACTTGAATATATCCTAAATGAACATCTTGTCTCATATTGCAATTTAAATTTATCCAAGTGGCTTTTGATAAGCCCTTTTCCTTTGACTAACTCAAAATATATCACCCACATCCCATTCAAATTGATTGTCTTTTCAAAATTTTATTTGTTTGCAAGCAGAGAGAGAGAGAGAGAGAGAGAGAGAATGGGCATACCAGGATATAGTGCCACTGCAAACAAACTCCAAAGTGCATCTGGCTTTATGTGGATACTGAGGAATCGAACCTGGATCATTAGGCTTTGCAGGCATGCATCTTAACTGCTGAGCCATCTCCCCAGCCCATTAATGCTCTTTTTTTTTAAACCAAAATCTATATTCAAATTATAAGGGCTGCCCCCCCCCAAAAAAAACTTTCTTAGAAAGTCAGTCTAGGATGATTCAATCTGAGTTAACAGCTGTGAACCATGAAGTGATGATGGGAAAGGTGAGTAGAAGAAAAAAAAAAAAAAACTAGAGGAAATGGAAATGGAAATTTGAGGTATATAGGAACTATTTTGTTTGCAGCAAGTAGATCTTAGAATTCCAGTGCATATTCAACAATTAAATCTGCCAGCAAGTAGATCTTAGAATTCCAGTCCATATTTAACTATTAAATCTGCCAATAAATGGTCAACTTTGTTAGGTAGGCTGAGTGATGATGTTTTTCAGGTCAGTTACTTGTTGGCTGTTCAAGCCAGTTAGACCTTTTTGTAGTCAGCCACATACCACTGGGATGAATCTTCAAACCAGGCACAATTTGCGGGGAGGAAAGTATTTATTGAAACTACAGATTGAGGGAAGTTCCGTAACAGTGAAAGAGGCTTGCCCTCTTTCACAGGTCCTAGCAGAGAGACAAACTTATCACCAACAACATACACACACTAGCAAACAGGCAGGAGGATAAGGAGAGAGTTCTTTCCCCTTTATATAGCTTAGGGTGGGGTCTTACAACCCTTCCCCAGACTTAATGGCTTCCCAAGTCTCTGGAATTTCCTTCCTGCATTGCCCACACAGGAAAGGATATTTACTTCTACCTCCTTTGAGCTTCTTTCCATCCTGCCCCCTACTGAGAGGCTGTCTTCCTGTGAACATCCTCAGAGACCCACCCAAGATTACTTGAAAGGTCAAGTTGACAACAGAATTTAACCATCACAGACCTCTTATATGCTGTGGCACCTTCCCATGGGCCTTTGTGCAGATTGTTCAATCTCTCTGGTTCCCGTCTATTTTATCAACTATTGAAACTAATCCAAAACAGAAGATAATTATAAAACTACTTAATCAAGATGTTAAAATAAATCGGTAATCCTAACCACAACTGAAAATCAGACATGATGGTCAAGTTTGCAGCAGACTTACCACATGTGGCTTTTCTCTGTGTTGCTTTATAAAATACTTCAATGACAGTAGTCAAGTACAAAGACAAAAATAATAGATATATTGGTCTCCAGATGGAACTCAGTGGTAGAGCACTTGCCTGACACATGCAAAGTCTGTGTTCCATCCCTAGGACCACAAAAATAAATGTATACGTGCATACATTAATATTCCAGTGGCAATCAGGATAGATAGTCAAACTTAGATTCAAGGGTTCACTTCTTTTCTCCACCTTAGAATAGATGGTCCCTAACAGATTGAAAGACCTCACCACTACTCCATGTGTTGAAGTAAATATATTCTAGAAAGAACTATGGGACAGAATGGTTCTGACAAAGGAGAAGAACTGAGTTTAGATCTTAAAATTAAGTAGAATCTAATTTAAGTTACTATTGCCATAACCTTTTAATAACCTACAAAATATTTCTTAACCTTTCTTTCCTCATCATAAAAAAGAACAGATCCCTGACTGGGGAATTAAAATTGCTAGTGGATTAAATTCAAAGCACAGGACTAGCAAGAAGGGATCATTTATATTTGGAAAATACTATCGTTTTTCTAGAAAGAAATAAAAAACAAAAACAAAACCAGCATTTCAGCCACAAGACTAGTCAGCAAATTTCAAAGGTGGTTTTCCAGGTTTGATGTTTCTCACCTACAATCACATTAATCGAAAGATTCTTTTTGGACTTTTATCTTCTCAGATAGTGACATAAGAAAAATGGATATTCTGGGCATCTTTGTAATGGCAGCCACATGATTTAGAGCAGTTGTAACATACCAGAGATTGTAAACTACATTGATTATTTCATACGTTACAGGGATGCTTCAGCTTTATAAATGTCTGTCTGGAGATCAATGATCCTTAAACATTCCTGACACTTTATGACTGTGTATCAGGGAATCTAATCCCAACTCTTCTTCCCTGGCTTCCCTTCCACTAGCCATTAACTTTCCTCCCTCCACACTTTCCTGCTCTCTGAGGACTCGCCTTTTCATTAGATCCCACGACTGTCTCTCAGAGCACCTAGAATCCTTGATTGTTTCCTACTGTTGTAGTGAACTCTTCCTGCTTTATATAAAGTGTTTCCTCTGGTCTCTCCATATTTCACTGCATACTTTGAAAGCACAAACAGGATTTGTTCATTTCTTCAGCTATCGATACCTCCTGTAGGATAGAAATTAAATGCCAATGAAACGATAGAAGAATTATTTACATTTCAGTGAATGTGGTTTTCAAGCATCTAAAAGAAAATGAATTGCATGATACAAGGTATTTAGTCTAACTATTTTTCTTTTATTTAGTGGTTTTCAATTCATTGAAGTAAAAAAGAATCTGAAAATATTGTTCAGTTTAAGTCCCTCAATATTCCTTTTTCTTACCTTTTATTAGCTACACTATCCTTAAGAATGAAAAGACAGTACTTTAACAATATTGTTTTTTTTAACAATAAAATCCTGAACTGTGTTGATCAATAATTTTATACAGGTGTATGCAACACAAAGACATCCCACAGGGACCTGAGAGTGGACCCAAGTCCCACAGTTTCATAAATGCTGAAAGAGACCTGAAACTGGCAAGTCAAAACCAGGAACAGCAGTAGCCAAGGAATGATTGCTTTTGTACTGGTCCCTAAAATCTCAGTCTCCACAGGGTGTACAAGAGGACTCCATGATATCTGAACACACTCTAGGATGCCCCACAGAAAAGAAACCATCAGCTTAGGGAACCAATGATTTTATAGACTGTAGGTCAGATTGATAAAACTCAGTTCTATAATAATATAATATCCGTGTTCCTAAACAGCACCATGTTGTGTAAAATTATCCAATAAAAACCTCATCAAAGATGAACCACGCCAGACCTACCTTGGAGGATCCACATGGAACCTGCAGAAAGTGGTGGGATAAGCAAGAGACCTATAACCACAGCCAATCAGTCTACACAGGACAAGCCAGACAGACAGACACCAATGAGTTTTGACACAACCTAAAGCAGAAGTACAGAAACCCCTAAGACCTCAACAATAAAGCAGCCTTAATACTCACCCACCATGACTCAAAGAACTGAGTGGAAGAGGGGGTGGAAAGATTGTAAGAGCCATGGTGGAGGAGAATATCCAGAGACATGGCCCCCTCAGTAACAGCATACAAAGGGGGTGGAACCCAGGATGACCCCCTAGGTTATCCATATCCCCCTGCCCCATGGACTGATCCAGACTGCCCACGGAGGGGGATATCCAGCTGATTGGGGACAGGGAAGAGGGAAATCGGGGAAATGGGGATACCAACACATTATTTGCTCATTCGGTGTATCTAATTATGGATAATAAATAAATAAATAAATAAGCTCACCAAATAGAAAAAGGAATGTCAAGAAATGATACTCAATGACCTTTATAGTAACACATTAAAAGTAATATAGGAGCCTAAAAATGAAAGGCACCTATATTATTGTTTGACACATATCAAAAAGCCAGCTATTATAAAGATGTGACAATAAAATGAAAACCTTACTGTGAACAAATTGGAAGTTGGCTTGTACAGATGAATGTCAAGAGTCTTCATTTTGTGTTATGAGGTGGGGAAGGACAGTTCTGTGACATCAGGTGGAAAGAGGTGATAAGAGGGGAGGAACGTGGGTCCTAACCCATGGAGGAGATGTGCAAATTATGTCCTGGGTTTCTGTTGAGGGTGGACTTATCTGAATTCAGTTGTTTCCCATGAATGAAGTCATACATGAATAGTCACAGGTGGATGGAATCACAAAAGATACAATAGTCGTGTTATTCTTGACTTATTCCCTAACAAGACATTTTCACACAAGTTTTGTATCAGAAATAACTTTATGGGAAGATCTATTCACAAATAATGTGTTTTTATTCCAATTTATTTCTTTTAGAGCACTATTTGCTAAAATTCCTTATATCTTACTTCAAATTAATCTATGTCCTTAAAACTATATTCTTTTATTGGTTTGTGTTGTCAAAATAAGACATAGTTGTGAAAATCCAGAACAATTTACTAAATCTTTCTTAGTCTTCCCCATTCTTTGTCTGGTCTGATCTAACTTTGTGGCAATAAATGTTATCTTTCCAGATATTTGTGATAGTTTCATGCACATATACAAGCTTTCTCCTGTTCTTTTACATCTATAAAATCAATGTATGCTTATGTTTCTGAACTATTATATGTCCTTTTCATTCTGACATTCAATATTCAACATAGATATTTCAATATTAATACATTATTCTCATTGGCAGGTATACTGTATTTGTGATGGAAATGTAACAGCAATAATATTGAAATTTTCTCTGTAAGTTTTCTTGAAAGGAAGAGGAAGGTTTTGTGTTGACACCTGAGATTTCCAGAAAATAAGTGTCTGGAAATGATGTTAGTCATTAGATATTGGCAAGATGACTTAAAATAAAACACTATCAAGTTATACAGTTAATTTTTTTTCTCTGCATCTTTGCCAACACTAGATATTATCTATCTTTTTACCATTTTTGTCACTTTGATGAGGATTCACTTACCAGCTACATCTAGCATAACACGGTGAGAGTGAGCATTTTCTATGTACATTCACTAGTCTATTTCACATCTAAATTGTTTTTCCACGCTTCTGCTTGCTTTTGTCACTAGATTATTTTTGGTATGGTTTCCTAAAATATTTATTTGTGACGTTGTCTATATAGCATGATTAACAATGTGTGGTCTCAAGAATAAGATGCAAATAATTCCTATAAAGCTCTCATTTTAACAATGGCAAAGTTAGCTGCAGAAAGAATACAAAAAGAAAAAAAGGGAGAAAAAAATTTCCATGGAATATTCTAGAGTGTTTTAAAATTGCTTTACTAATTTAGAGAATTCAGGTAAGTGAAAAAAATAAATCAATAAAACAAGATGGGGCTGGACATTTAGAAAATCAGGAGTAAACAACAAATCCAGTAAGGTGTTGGATGTCACTGAGGACTGAGGAAGACCACTGCCCCGTTGGATGCTGGGAAGAGCACTATGACTGAAGTAAAGCACTTTTATCTCTGCAGAGAAAAGACTTCTGGAAAAGAATAACACCAATCTATAAATACCTGTCCAGTTATAGTTATTCTTACATATGTAAAAATGTAAAGGGCGGTTCTATTATTGGGTTTAATTATAATATCAATTAAATGGAAAGGCAGCATTTAATGTGTACAGAAGTATTGCATAAAGAGCTTCTTTGAAATTTTCTGACATCCTAGAATTAATGCTAACCCAAGGTCATAATCCACATCCTAGGTGCCCTAACCAACCATCCAAAAGGAGGGGGGAGAAGGGGACAAAAAAGCCACCAGAGGTCTCTGACCTCATAATAAGAAAAGAGGTCAGCATAAAACAAATGTTACATAGGCTTTGTCTGAAAAATATTCACAGAAAGGATAAAAGGCAACACCTTTTGAAAATTTTATTCCATTGCTTTAAAACATTCAAACATATTTATAACTGTTGGTAACTGCCCTTTCTCGAAGTCAACAACAACAAAAATAAATAAATAAAGAGAATTGAGAAGAATTCCATTTTTCCCCCCATTTGATCTCCTGCATTTGCAAGGTCAGTGTAAGAAAGAGACCATGTTGTGACAATACAATGATATCTGCCTTCTCAGATACAGGGAAAGACACACACAGCTCGCAAGGGGCTGAAGCATGTGGGGTGTGATCAGAAGAAGCCTGTCCCTGGAGAGGCTGGGCGAAAGCAGATCTGTGTCTCTGGAGAGAGTGTGCGGGAGGCACAGGCCCACAGGGCTCAGCTCTAAACATTCTGCTGAGCATAGCTGGGTTCCATCCGTGTGCTTAGGAGGCAGGGCAGCGATCTGGACCCGCTTTGTTCTCCCCAGTAAGAACTGATGCATTTCAAGCCACTAATCAGCATTGTCTGCGCATTTGCTCAGCTAATCTTCCCGCAATGTGTGATGGACAATCTGTGCATTGAGGCTCCCAGCAGTTGCCTCTCCCTCCACCCTCACCCCATGTTGATCCTCAGCTGCTTTCTGCTGGCTGCTCTTTTTTCTATTAAAGAAGGGTAGAAAGAAGTGTCCCTTTTCTTCCCCTCCCCCAAGACACAGTGCTCGCTCTCCTGGCTGCTTCTCCAGGCTCCTTACAACAGAGATTCCTTCTGGAATTCCAAAAATGCTGCCTAATGCTTAGCTACTGCTGGGATACTACCTTGAGCCCCCCCAATATCCCCCCATCAAGAAGAGGTGCATTTCTGTTATCTTTGATGTGCCTAGAAGAGCTCATTTATAGCAAATAAGGTCACTTTGGTAACATCTGTCATCACTTCATCCAGAAAATACTTGTGATTAACACTTTGTATTAGCATGGAGAGCGGGCATTCAAGAAGATATTGACCTCTGTATTAGTGTGATAAATACATTTCTTTCCGTGGGTCTCTATATAGCTAACACATTCTCAAGAAGCCAATATGAAATCCTCTGGATTTACAAGTTTTTAAAATTTTTCAATTTTCCCTCTTGTGAGAATTAAAAAAAAATAAAGACTAAATGTGCTAAACCAGCACAGATATACTTGCAAAGGTCAATGTAGAAAAAGTTTTATTTATTTGTTTGTTTATTTAGTTATTTATTTTTGTTTTTTGTTGGTTTTTTTTTGGGGGGGGGGGTTCGAGGTAGAGTCTTGCTCTAGTCCAGGCTGACCTGGAATTCACTCTGTAGTCTCAGGGTGGCCTTGAACTCATGGCGATCCTCCTACCTCTGCCTCCCGAGTGCTGGGATTAAAGGCGTGCACCACCACGCTTGGCTTATTTTTGGTTTTTGAAATAGGGTCTCACTCTAGTCCAGGCTGACCTGGAATTCGCTGTGTAGTTAAATGGTGGCCTCAAACTCATGGCAATGATACCACCTCTGCCTTCCCAAGCGCTGGGATTAAAGGTGTGTGCCACCATGCCTTGCTTTAATTATAACTTTTGAAGTTACTAGCACAATACAAAATGTGATTAAAATTGCCTTAGAATACAGACTTTAACTTCTGTTTGTGTGAAGTAGCCCACAGTCAACCTCAATGAAATATCCATTTCATTCATCCATTTGCCAGTGACAAATCCTGAAAGGAAGCAGATAGTTACCTGAGTTTCCACTTGGCCTTATCTTCTTGTCTCAACCACAGATACACATATAATGCATCTGAACAAGGGAACTGAAGTTCAGAATAGATAGAACACATTCCACAAAGGATTTGTGTGCTGCGGACCCTCGTTCCCGCACCTTTCCTTTGTTTCTGTGAAAGAAGAAAGCACTCACCATTGCAACTGAAAAGTTCTAACTAGAAATGATAAATGTGTCCCCTGCTGATGGCAGGACTTTAGGAGAGCTGCTGCCTCCTAAAAGGTGACAATTCTGTCCTGGATAAGCTAAGAATTCTGTCCTGGATAAGCTCGGAATCTTCGGCTAGGCTTTTCCCTTATGGTCTGATTGAGACAGATTAGGAGTAGCCTTTGAATTTAGGAAATACATCTTGAATTTCTCTCTCGAGACAGGTTATCTATTAAGGTTAATCCAAATTTTCTGCTGAGTCCAAGAAACTTCTACCCTCTTAGGTCGTGGAATATCAATTTGAATTTTTAAAGGGTCAATGAAAGTGGGAGCCCAAAATCAGCACTGTGGATGTAGTTATTGCACCTTCTGTGACCATAGCAGTGGTCCATCTCTGTGTGAGCCCTGATTCATGCTGTATTATCATTTTTCTATAGCTGTTGCTACCAGATGGTAGAACTCAATTCCTTAAAGAATAGGTTAAACATGATTTCTGTTCATCTTGTTTCAAATCATTGGTGCAACAAGGCACACACACACACACACCACACACACACACACACACACACACACACACACACACACACACATTCACACACACAGCACATATCCCCCCATGAGCCTAGCACAGTGCCTGCCCAGTAACAACTAGGGTGTGGATTCAGCTCAGTGGTGAGTGTATTTGCCTAGCATGTGCGAGACCCTGCCTTGTTCACCCGTCCTTCCCTCAAGTGTAGTAGGCTGTGAGGCACATGTAACTGCAACCAGTCTGTGAGTTAAGACTGAACAAGAGGGGAGACTTGGTTTGAATTCAAAGCTAGCTCAAACTCACACTTTGCCTTGTTCGGTTTCTTGTCACACCACTACCTCTTTGCCTTTCCACCAAACATCTTCCAAGAAATGTCTCTTCTTATTGTCACCAAGCAGAAGTGCTCAAGACAACTGAAAGTCTCCTTAATGTGTGTGGTTCCAACAAGGAAGCCAGAACATGGAAACTCAGTCGTTAAAATGTCTTTTCAAATAGTTTTATCTTGGAGTCCTAATATGTGACTGCAAGAGATAAGTCAAACTAGAAAAATCCAAAAGCCATCTCCAGAAAAGTGGAAAAGTCCCTAGGAGTCTTCAACTGAGATAATTATATCCTTATCGTGTATGGTTTTCTGGCAAGTTCTAAAGGAAGTGTCTCTTGCTAATGATCCTTTTGAAAGTTCTGCTTTCTCTGGAGAAAAACCTTTTGATTACTCACTAGCATTTTGGCTCATGGTATGACTCATTTGCCTTCTGAATTTTATTTTTTTAAAAAAAATTATTCATTTTCAAGGAGAGAGAGAGAGAGAGAGAGAGAGAGAGAGAGAGAGAGAGAAGAGAGAGAGAGAGAGAGCACCAGGGCCACCACCTTGTGGGTCTGGCTTATGTGGGACTTAGGGAATTGAACCCGGGGCCTTAGACACTGGAGGCAAGTGCCTTAACTGCTGAGCCATCTCTCCAGCCCTGAATTTTACTTTTATTTATTCGTTTATTCCTTACTGTGTGCAGTAGGTGGTGTGTATGCATGTGTGTGGTGTCTGTGCAAATGCATGAACCCCATGCACATGCACTACAGGAAGACATCAGGGTCCTCCTCTGTCATTCTTCTGCCTTATTTCCAGGAGACAACGTTTCTCACTGCTCTCCAGTTTTGGGGGTTAATATGGCTGAACAGGGAGCCTTAGCTCTTCTCCTTAGCACTGGGATTATAGGTATGCAGACCTGGTGGGTATGGGAACCGAACTCAGGTCTTCATGCTTAAGGTGCAAGTGTTCTTACCCACTGAACCTCCTCCCCAGGCTCATGCCTCCTGAGTCTTTATCATGTGTACACAGATAAATCCAGTCTTCAATGCCTTTTTACCATTTATCCTAAGAGAACAGTCTTTGTTCCAGGCAAGAGACAGAATTCCAAACACAATTGCTTGGGATATACACTTCTTCACTCTCAACGTCTCAACCTGATAGATGAACTTGTCCAGTTTCATAAAGGACCTTGGGAAATTCAATTTATTGTCTTATTCCAATTGGCCTGTGTGTGTGTGAATCTCCAATATCAAATTATTGTGGTTACTTAAGTCAGCATCTTTTTTTTTTCTTTTTATTCACATTTGCTACTTTGTACATCTGGCTTTACGTATATACTGGCCAATTGAACCTGGGTAGGCAGGTTTTGAGATCAAGTGTCTTTATCCAGTGAGCCATTTTCTCAACTCATGAACATCATACTACAAGGATAAATCAATTTTTTGAGCAAAAATTGAAGAAAGATTACACTTAAGCAGTATGAAACCAGGAAAGACCCAGATCAAATTGTGTCTCCTGGTTCATGTGCTCACGCCCTATCCCTCAATGAGATGATTTTTGGAAGTGGGGCCTTTGACAGTTGGTTAGGGTTAAAGGAGGATGCAAGGAACAGTGAGACCTTCATGATGGATTAAGTGCCCTGACAAGCACCAGAGGGGTTTCCTTTCTATCCTTTCCTGTTACTGGAAGACCTAGAAAGAAGATATCCACCTTCAAGTCAGGAAGAGAACATACCCTGCAGAACCAAATTAGTCTAATCTGTAGGTTTTGAAGTTCTGATGTTCTCTAACTATGAAAAATCAATTGTTAGTGTTGAACAACTCAGTGCTTGATACTTTGGATAATAGCCCAAGCTGACAGTAACAGTACAGTAACAGGAAGTGTGGCAGTGATACCCAAGCTTTATACCTTCTAGGTTTTTCCACCTGTGCTCCAAAAGGTTACCAACGTGCCAGTCTTTGAGTGTTCTTGAGGTTGGATTGGAAATACCTGGGAAGAATCAAATTCCCTGATTGTTGGAGAATGCAGCAAACGTTGATTCATGATTCATAGAAAAACCTGTCCCTGACAGAAAGAAGTTTCCTTTGAATCTTCAAACACTTGTTCATATAAATATCAATATTCTAACTTGTGTTTCTTACAAATAATGAGAAATTTGTTTCTACTTTGTTTTTGTTTTTACTTCCTTGTACTATCTCAAACTCTTCTGTTAATGTACCAATAGAGAAAAATAAGTAAATATTCTCTACCTGATTGGGGAGAGTGTTAGATTTTGGGATCTCAATGGAGGACCAAGATCAGCAGATTCTTAGATCTATGACTTTATTGTAATGGGGAGAGGGAGAGGGAGGGAAGAATAGAAAAAGAAAGAAGAGAAGGGAGAGAGAGGAAAAGGGATGCATGCACCAGAGAAAGAGAAAGAAAAGAATGGGGGGAGGAGAAATAAGAGGATGTCTGGAGGAAATGTGAACCTGCATATGGGTTTTATAAGAACAGTCAAAAAGCTGCTTTGAGGGAAGGTCTTGGTTGGTATGTAGACATGTGGGTTGGAGGTAGGTTACCTTCCCTACTCTCAGCTCAGAGGTATACACAGTTACCAGATCAGGAGGCAGTCCCAGCATTCACAGGCCAAGCAGGTAGAGGAGAGAAAGAGAGGGTATGGTTAGAGAGCTCTAAAGATCTAACAGAGACTAGTAAAGAGTGGTACTCACATCACAAAGATATACGGGTGCTGGAGAGATAACTGAGTCAGTAAAGAACTTGTTGTACCAGCATTTGGACCTGAGTTCTATCCCTAGGATCTATGTAAAATAAGCCTAGCATCATGACATACCTTGGTAATTCCAGCACTATGGAGGTGGAGACCAGTGGATCCCTAAGGCTTGATGGCCAGCCAGTCTAGCCTACATGCAGAAGTGACCCTGTTTCATAAAAAAAGTGAATGACAATACCCAATGCTATCTTCTCACCTCCACGTACATGTACTCACATGTACCTGTGCATGCACACACACACACACACACACACACACACACACACCAGACACCACACACACATACACACACATAGGCACACATACACACACAAATACATACACACACAAATACATACACATACACACACAAATACATACACACACAAATACATACACATACACACACACCAGACACCACACACACATACACACACATACACACACATACACACACATACACACACATACACACGCACATATGCACACATACCACACATACACATATACACATACACACAGCACACAAACACATACACATACACACACACCACACACCACATCACAAACACATACACACACACATAGGCACACATACACAAATGCATACATATACACACATACACATATACACACACATATACACATATACACATTCAAACACACACACACACAAACACACACACACACACACACACACACACACACACACACACACTAAAGATTGTCCCCATTCCCTGCAAGAATCCATCAAACGCTTTACTCTGGAGGAATATGTATATATGATTTTAAAAGTTAAAATTATACTCTGAAAATGGGATTTTAAGATATACATTTTTTTGATTCATGGTGAAACACACTGAGGAGGATATCCAGCTGATTGGGGACAGGGAAGAGGGAAATTGGGGAAATGGGGATACCAACTCATTATTTGCTCATTCAATGTATCTAATTATGGATAATAAAAAAAAAGAATTAAATGAGTGCCAACATGCCCTGCCAGAGCGAACTTTGGCTTATGGCTGAATATTTCTCTACTATTTTCTAACCTGTCGTGAAAGGCCAATCTCAGAGAAAATTGAGTCAGGTTCCTTAAACTGTACCTGGCCCTCTTAAAATCCTGCATCAGCCTCAGCTAGGCTTGGGCTCATGTCCACCACAGAGCCTTCTCAAGCATCACACAGCTCCCACCCAGCTCAGGCCTGTATGACTAAAGTGTGTTCCACTCAAGTGTGTCTCTCAATATTCACTGTCACACAAGAAGCTGAGGCTCCACGTCTTTCAAATCACACCAGTGTCACAGCAATGAGGGCAAAGCAAAAATCTGATTTTATTTTCCAAAGAGCAAATTAGCACAAGCAGGTTATAGCTCTTTCAAACGCAATCCTTTGAATGTTATGATTCTTTTTTTTTAAAGGTACTTTATTGAATAACACCAGATCCATTTGTTCCCTGATTCCCATTTCTGAGGCTGCTCTGCAGACAACATCATCAATCAAGGAGAGAATGTGTCAGCAGGGGGCTTCTCTTCTTTTGCTGAGGGTCTGTGATGTTTGTTTTTCAGCAGAAACTGAGCTCTGAGTAAACACAGATTTTTATTTCAGAGAAAATGCTTCTGAGTTCAACAGCACCTTTTGTTTTCCGAGAATGTCAATTTTATTTCGGTTCCCAGGTTGACAGAAAATGAAATAAATCATTTAAAGAACTACATTTACTTCTCACAACAAAATGATCCAAGGAAACAGCCAAAATAGTCAGTAAAGCAAGGAATTTGTGAAATAAATGAAAATTCCCCAAGCTGAATAATGAATATCTGTATGCATGCAGAGCACCAGAAGAAAGGGGAAAGAAACAGTAAACAGGTTATGCCAACCCCAGTGTAAAATGGCACTACAGCACCTTGCAGCTCTGTCAAGATTGTAAAACAAAAACAGAAACAGACTTCATCTCTGTTTCCCTCTAAACTTGGTTCGGGTTTGTGTTTCGTCTTCTGGAGAAAAGGAACTGGAATTCTGATTGAGCCAGGACAGCCCCTGAGAATGTACCAATTAGGAAGGTTTCCAGATGTGGACACCAGCTGAAACCTCAGTGTCCTAAGTACCAATAAAGCAATCCTGCTTGAGGTTTTTACATGTAGGTTTAATAATACTTCTAAGGATCAGGCAGAAAACACTCATGGCTCTTCTGGGCTAAGTCCCTTATATGACTGTCATTCACACGTCCCCTCCAGCCTCTCCAAAGATGCCTGCAAGTTGAAGTCTTAATGAACACAGTTTAAAGAGCTACAGAATCAAGTGGAAGTTTGGCAACCATCTGTTGAATTTGGGCTCCAGAGATTGACAACCCCCGTTTAGAACTGGAGTGGATTGTTTTGCCATGAATGGTGTGAATTCCCTCTCTGTGCAGCCCAAAAGCACAGAGAATGACCACGTTGTACTGAAGAGGCCGCTCTGAGAGCTCTGAGACCAGAAATAAAATCATACATTGTATTCCTTCTTGAGGAGGTCAACTTGCTTTATGCATACTATCTAATCAATTCTCAAAGCATTCCATTGAAATGAGGGTGAGGCGGCTACAGTATTCGCTTTACAGATGGATAACCTGAGGCTCCAGAAGGTTAAGCAGTGTTTCAAGGTCACATTAGGCCAATTCCACACAACTGCAATTACCTGGGCAATGGAAGTAAGAGCTGCAAAGAGGGTTCCACAGACTGTTCACTTAAAAGGAGGTACAGTGGCCCGATCACTGAAGAAAAACAAGGAATATGCCAAACAGAACTAGCCAAACAGGCTGCCTATATGCCCAGATTCATGGGATGATTGACAATTTTCTATTCAACTTGAAACTGGAAACTGCCAGGCAGGGAGAGAAGAGGAATGAGGTCACAGATCTGCTATTTATAGGATATCAGTCACCGCACTCAGCTGCTTTTCAGTTAAGGTGAATATTGAATGTAATTTTCTTTCTCCAACTCCATCCAGAGAAAGTAGTTTCAGAAAAGGAAATTATAGAATTTAATAATATTTCTTGTGACATGGTGATTTGCTTTGGGACAGCCTCAGCAACATTTACCACGTATCATCTGGGCTTAGTGACCACAAATAAAAATGCAGTCACATTCTTTTTTTTGCTCTAGAGAATTTCTTTCCTTTTTTTTTTTTAGATAAAGCAAAAGAGATCCCATCGATGGGCTTTTCCCTCCCCTGCCTGGAAAATACTTGTTGAATTTGCAAAGTTATAACGAAACAATACCAGTGTGGATGATTAAAAAATAAATAATGTATAACTGGACAATTCATGAGGTAAAGGACATCAGCGCACCATTCTACGCCGGTTAAGTTGTAAGTGTTAATTCCTGTGAAAACACATTTGCTCAAATTCCCTTTGGCTGAGCAGGTTAGAGGCTTGGAGAGCTTCAGACAGGGAGGGGAGGGCCGGCTGGAAGCCTCCAGTCTTTTGATGTAGATTGATGAATGACACTAGACCCTGCCCTAAATATCAAGTTTTCTTTTCCCTCTGTATTTCTCTTGATGCTGGAGAAATCATTCCTTTGGCCAGAGTGCACAGATCACAGTCCGAGGGCACACCAGAAATGGCAGATGAAATGTTCCTGTTTGCTGTAACTCACCAACCGAGACCAAAACTAAAACAACAAACTCAAACAGAGGGCTGAGTGACTTTCAAGATTCAAAATAAAAGGCAAAAACACATTGGAAAATGTCCACTGGGCATCTTCAAGCTTCTAGTTGGGAAGGATCTGGGGGGGAGGGGAGAGCTAGAGATCATTTTGCCTTTTCTCCAGGGAAAAAGCTCTGAGCCAGGTTGACCTGGTCCAGGGCCCTGCAGTCGGCCCTGTACTGAGCGATTGCTTCACAACACAGCAAGCAGAGTCCCAGGACTGACATTATACTGATCACTTCAAAGTTGGTTCCAGTATCTGAATTTTAACTATAGCCTCAAATCCTAGGACCTCATGTGTAGGCTAAGCAATTTATTGACAGTTCCTCTGAAGGTGTTTCCAGAAATGCTTACATACCTACCATGCCAGAAACAACACCTTAAGCATTATATTCAACCAACGTGGGAGCCTACTTAACAGAGAGCCTGTTTAATAGAGAGCCTATTGAACAAGTAAAGGTTTAAGAACAAACCTAGAAGAATTCATTTAGAAGTTGATTTAGATTGTAACCCTTTAAATGAGACAGAGGTAATATTTCTTCCAGGATCATGGCAAGAGCAGACACGTTGAAATTAACTGCTGGTTTGGTATTGGCCATGCTATCTACCTTTTTACATTCAGGAGTTATTTCTGTAGGAGGAGAGAGAGAGAGAGAGAGAGAGAGAGAGAGAGAGAGAGAGAGCGAGCTAGAGAGCATATGCACAAACATTCATGGATTTCTTAGCTGTCCAGTGTTCTCTGGGCCTTGCCCCTCCCCCTCCACACCATATGCCAGTCTTCCTTCCTGTGCTGTCTCTGTTCCTTTTGTCTCATGTGACAGTCCCCCTTTGTCCTCCCTCAGCTACTGCCCAAACAACAGATCCTGCGAGGAGAATGCTCACTGATATGACCGCTGGCAACTTCATGGAAAAGAGAACAGCAATCATGAAAATCAGAAGTTTCCATGTGTTAAACGTTTAAATTTACAAGGTCCATTTACATTATGTCATTTACTTCCACAAACAGCAAGAGAGAGAAAACATTAGGCCCCCATTGAAGACAGTGACAGAGGGCGAGGATCCTGGCTGTGGAAGCCGGCAGGTTACAGAAGCACAGCCCTCCTGACTTGATTACACTGCTCCTCAACCCGACAGTTTGGGAGAGGAAGGACTCCTAGGACTCAGACTTTTGATACTATTAAAGTGCTCCAGTTTGAAACTTGAGTTATAAGGAAAAAAAAGATTACATGAAATCATCGGACTATAAGGATTCAATTTATCCCAAGATAATGTATCCAGTGATGTGAAAAGAAGTATCTTTTACATGTTTCTAGGAAGGAGGCGGGGTGGGAGACATGGCAGAGAACAGTTGTCCGGTGAATTTAAGGAAGGAATGCTCTGGACCACTTCTGGGCTGGTCTTCCAGATCAGTTCAGTGAATCGTAATTCATTTTAAGGTTGATAATTCAAATGTCCAAAAGAACAAAACCCAACGTCCTTGACTCACTTACAACAACTTAGAATTAGCTGACATGCACCAAAACCAAGGGATGTCCCAACACTTCTGTGAAATCAGGCTATACAGAGATAGCAACCATGAAGAACCAATTATGTGTAGCAAGACGAGGCACAGAACGAAATGTGTGAGAAGCCATGTTCCAATGGGGAGCCTAAATTCAAGCCAAAACCCTCTCAAGTTTCTAGGGACCTTGTAGGCAAAAATATCTGAAGCCCAGAAAGCTGTAACGTTCTGCTACTCTATCGTGTGTGTGTGTGTGTGTGTGTGTGTGTGTGTGTGTGTGTGTGTGTGTGTGTTGCACATGTTTGTGCTGGTAAGTGCAGGTGTGTATTGATCATGGTGTGGGGGGTGGGTGGGGGTCAGCGGGCAATACTTCGGGTGTCCATCATCACCTTCTATACCTTGTTTTGAGGTGAGGTCTCTGGTGTTCAGCACTGTGTTCACCAGGCTCATTGGCCCCTGAGCTTCGCCTCCCTTCCTGCCCCAGGCACCCTGGGATTGTAAACACACCGCAACATCCACTCTGCCACAATATCCAGTTTGGGGTGGGCCCTGGGTGTCAGAACTCAGGTACTCATGGTTGTGTCCAAACACTTTCTGCTGAGCCACCTTAAAGGGATAGACAAGGATGCAATCTACTTACCAAAGGTGATCAACTCTCAGTTACTCTGCTGCATTCTAAGTATTGAGGGAAAAAAAAGAATAAACACACAATTAATAGCTCTCTTTTTTTCACATTTTATAAGGTCATTTTTAAAGATACCACCGCCAGGACAATTACAAGCTATTTTGAAAGTGCAATTTTAGTTTTCATCCATGATCACCAGAGTGTAAAAATTTGAATTAGCTAGGGTTGTGATTCCAAGGGACACAATCTCCTTAAAGGCATACTTCCCTCAAAAGAGTGCTTTCCATCGGAAGGGCATTGAACATTTGTCTCAGGAGAAGCTGACTTCTCTCACAACTGAGATTTCTTTTTGTTTTGTTTTGTTTTGTTTTCTTTTTTTTTTTTTTTTGGCTTCTGTCTTTTTCTGGTTCAAAGTATGTTCTAACCTTCCCTGAGACCAACGCTACGGCTGAGACAATTTGGCTTCTGTGAGCAGCAAGGATTCTGAAAACTCAGCAGTCCGTGGGTATTTCCTGCTTATGGAGGTCAAAAGAAGCAGTGGTTGTTCATCTGAGAGAAAAATTTCACCCAAAGGAGAGACTTAGTGACAGAGTGGCAATGCAGAAGCAAAAGGGACTTTGTAGACTTCATGTGAAGAAGCAGCTGAGTGCATGGTGCTGAGCCTCAGCCTTCCTCTCAACACCTTCTGAAACCCTACCTTCACCTGCACCTGCACCTGAATCTGCACCTGAACCTGCACCTGCACCTGCTCCCTTTGTAGCTTCATGATGACCACAGCCATGCTGCTGGAACTGCCAAATAAGGACTGAAAAGATGTTGAGGTTTGTGTATTCTTCTCTCACTACATTCACATGACTTGTTAGAATGTATGAGACATGATGGGGAGAATATCCAGAGCCATCCCCCCCCCAGCAACAACACACAAAGGGAGAAGAAAAAAAAGAAGGAAAAATTGGCTCCCTCTGGTGCAGTTTTTAACCCCCTAAACAATGGACAGATCCAGTATACGCACCGAGGAAGGACCCCAGTAGGTAGGAGACAGAGAGGAGGGGACACCTTCACAAGATTTGCTCATACAATGTATATATTTATTCTTAATAAAGATTTTTTTAAAAAAATGGTTGTTCTACTAGATGGTGGGACTCCACCTCCATGGTCCCCCATCATTTGCTCTTTGAAGACCAACTATGACAGAGACACCAGAATTAGGCAGCCACCAGGGAGGAAACTATAAAGGTCAAATTTGGCTTTGCTCTTAATCCTGCCCCTTCTTTATCTGTCTCCCTCTCAAAGTGCCTTTCCATCCCAGGTACCCAATGCCTGATTTCTTAACCAACAGCCCTACTTCACAAAAAATGATCTGGCTTGGAAACATGAATCCACACAAGGTAATTTATCACCCACCCACAGCCCTCCACTCTAGCAACTGAGCTATGGAGGTCACTCACTAGGTAATTTATAATTTAATGAAGTCCTTCATGAGAGAATTTACAAAAGGATTAAACTAACTGATGATGGAATTTAGAATATTTGCTTCTATTAAAAGTTGTTTTGGGCCGAGGGAGTCTTTCAGATACTGCTAAGAAATGACCAAAATCAATATCCTATCATAAACCGTGACCAGCAATATAGGTAGAGAACTGCTTGTATATGTTTTAATGTAAAAGTAAACTAACAAAAAAGTGATCCAACCTTTGTCTACTGAGGCAAATAACTTATTATGAAATTGTTTTGAGAGAAAGGAAAAGTATGTCCCAGAAGCTGATGAGATATTCAAAGAACTACAGAAGATAAAGACGCATTGATTCCCATAATCCAGCTCTTAATCCTAAAATGATTTCTATAATTTAAACAGAAGGAGATAAAATACTCATAAGTCAAAATCGTGTATCTTTAAATGGATCTAATAAAATGTTAACACTTCGTTTCATCTTGTGGACACAGCAAGGGAACACTTGAGACAGAAAATTCCCTCCAGGATGGTCATTCTATATAAACACAAGTGCTTTCAAAGACGTTTAATGTACCGCATCTAGACCTTAATTGTTCTGCCTGGACAATTCATTAGGGACCACTCATGACCAAAGGGAAAAAGAAAACACCTAAAAACAAAGGAAATAGTCCAAGTTTACTATGGGGGGAGATCAAGTATATTTATGTGGGCTTGTATATGTATTTACTCACATGATAGACACAGAGATGTGGTAGCAACTAGATGTGTTCATTTTCTGTAGCTATGACCAAAATACCTGAGTGAACATAAAAGGAAGAAATACTTATTTAGGCTCAAGATTTCAGAGAGTTTGAGCTGGGCCAGTTAGCATCATTGCTTTCGGCTTAATGTGAAGAGGAATATCATGGCAACAGAGGCATATGCAAGAATAGGTTGTTACCTCATGGCAGAGAGAAAGCAGATGGAAGTAATAGAAAGGGGCCATGGGCAAGATATACCCTTCAAAGACACATCACCAGAGGTCATCATTCACAGAGCTCCACCATCTCTGATCAGTCCCTTTAAAATTTGAATCTTAACGGATTCATGATCAGTCAGTCCTCATGATCCAACCAAAAGTCCATCTTCTGATAACCTTGCTCCCAGTATATAATACAGAAGCCTGCAGAGAAATTTCATATTCAAACCATAATACTCCACAGCTGGCCCAAAGGGCTTTCTATCTATCTCCCAATAATGCATTCAGTAGATGAGTCCCCGTAACATTTCCAGCATTGTTCAAAAGTCCAAGTTCAAAGTCTCCCCTGAGACTCAAATCAAATTCTTAGCTGTGAGCCCCCGTAAGAACCAAAACAAAATCATACACTTCAAAGTAAACACTCTCTTTTTTTAAAACAAGTACTTATTTATGGGTGTGTTTCCTGGCATGTGCATGTGATCAGAGCACAACCCTGAGGTGTCTGTGTTCCGTCTTCTTGAGGCCTTGTCTCTTGACATTACAAACAGACTAGATGGCCTGGGAGCTTTGAGTTCTCTTGGCTACACGTAAGAGTGTGGGGATCAGATGCATGTGCTACTTTGCCATTGGATGCTGTGGAATTGAACCCTGGGCCAGTAGGCTTTGTAAGCAGGCACCTTTAACTGATGACCATCCCAAGCTCCAACATTCTTATTCCAAAAGGAATGAGTAGGAGAATAGCTTCAAAGAACTGAACTAAAGCAGGACTGAAAACCAGCAAGGTAAACAGTAAATCCTATCCATTTAGGGGTATAAAGAATAATGCTATCAGCTCATCAGGGCCTGAACAGCCTTGCTCCTATGGCCTTGCTGAAGGCAGCTTATATGGCCTTTCTCCTTGTCTGCCTCTGCTCACTACCTGTAGCTTCCACTAGCAGATAGTCTATGTTTCTAGCATCTTTTTAACTTGAAAGCTTCACATCATGGCTTCACACATCACCCAGAGCAGGGATCCAGATCCAGTACACACTGCTTATAGTCCAAGGTCTTCCTTCAGGGTGTGCATAGAAACCTTCATGACCCAAGACTCATGCCTGTAAGTGTCATATAGGTGACACTGAGGTTCCACTCCAGCACTCACTGGAGTCAGGCTCCTTTGGACCACAGCTGCAGTGGTTACTCAGTTCCTAGAATGCTAAGCATTGTTAAGGGAATCACAGAGAAACAATTTCCCTGCATGACACTGCCCACAGAAGTGGGGGACCTGGGGGACAGTGCCCTGTTCTCAAAGTAAAGACTTTAAAGTGAGTTTATACCTTTATACCAGTGAGTCAATGAAGAATGAGTTCTGGAAAATTCCCAAAATGCCTTCAAGGCATCTTTCCTTTTGCCTGATTACAAAATTCTTGATTTCTTCCTAATGATGCTAATCTTTTCAGAAACCATTCCTTCCCTAGCCCCAACTCAACACAGGTTTTCCCACCAACTTGGAGTTTTGCATGTGTTCCTGCCCTCATTTTATTTGCACCCGATTCTCACTGAAAACCTGAATAAAATCAACTAGCAATAACCTTTCCACAGCCTGAATGCTGGACTTCCTTGAAATGTCCTCACTCAGATTAATTCGTTGGTCACTTTTAAATACAAAGTCTCAGGACACAGACAAAATGTAGACAAGTTCCTTGCTAGAATGTAATACAAATGACCTCAGTCCAATTCCCAACAAAGTCCTAGCTCCCAACTCAGGAACATAATCTGTCACTCTACCTTTCCTCCAGCATTCTGGTCTTCTAGCTCCCACCAAAATTACCTCATAATTCGGCTTATAGTATTACAGGTTTTCCTTAGCCTACTGACCCAAACTTTTCCAAATTTCTCTGACAAACCGATTTTTTTAAAAGTGCTTAATTTCACTACTTACGTCAATCATAACCACAATGACATATCATCTCAGCCCAGTTAGAAAGGCTAGTATCAAAATGACAAAAATAATAAATGCTGGCAAGGATGTGAAGAAATGGGAAGTCTCATACACTGCTGCAAATGTAAATTAGTACAACCATTATGGAAAACAGTATGAAAGTTCCTCAAAAAAAAAAACCCAAAAATAGAATTACCATGAGGTATAGCAACCCCACCACCAGATATATATCCAAAGAAATTTAAATCAGTATATTGAACTCTTGCTTATTTAAGTCTCACTACTCACAACAGTAAAGACAGAGGACCACTATGGGAATAAATTTAGCCAAGGGCATGAAAGATCCCTACAATGCACACTATAAAACACTGATAAATGACTTTAAAGGGGATACAAAAAATAAAATAAAATATAAAAAAGGAAAGAAATTCTTTGCTCATTAATTAAAAGAATGAATATTATTAAAATGTTCATAAAGTGATAAACAGCTTTAATAAAATTTTGATCAAGGTACCAATAACATTCTTCATAGAGATAGAGATAATACTGCTGAAAATATAAAAAAAAACATACACATGAAAAAGAAAGAAAACAAGGGGATTCTGGGAGATGTCTCAGTGGTTAAGGGCATTTATTTTTAAAGTCTGCCATCCATGGACAATTCCCAGTAAAGCCAGACCACAAAAATACACGTGTCATTTCTTTGGAGTGGCAGGAAGCCCTGGCACACCCATACACACACACATACACACACACGTATATGTGTGCAAATAAATACATAAAAATATAAAAACAATATTATAAATAGTCAAAGAGAAAAGAATTGGAAGCCATATGGTAACTGAAATAACTTAGGGATAGAAAGACTTCTATATGGTAGCAAAAGCTCATCTCAACGAAGTGAGAAGAACATGGTTCCTTGCTACAGCTCACTATAGTTAGATACAGCTAAATGTTGAATGGTCTCCAAAGGCCTGTGTATTATAGACTGGGTGTCCATTCACTCTGGTCCAATGGGAGTTAGTGGAACCTTTAAAAGGTGAGGCTTTGTGGGAAGGTGCTTGGGTCTTTGGAGACAAGCCACACAAGGGGATTATGGGACCTGACCTGACTTCTTCTCTTTTCCAGCTGAAGATGGGAGCAGATTGCTGTGACACACACACTTCCCACCGCTGTTCTCTATTGCCCTCAATGAAACGCTGATGTTGCCATCAGACCTCTGGAACCATCAGCCAAAAGAAGGTTCTCATTCTCCTTAGCAATGATCTATAGCGGGTATCTCATCATAGGATTAGGAAGTTGACAACACATTACCAGAGCCTGGTCCGGGTATTAGGCAAAGGAGAGCTGAACAGAGGATGATCTCAGGTACACAGTGTAATTGAACAGGAAGAATAACTGCCAATGTTCTAGAAAGATCTGCCGTTAATAACAATTAGTTGGATGTTTCAAAATAGCCACTCCCCCCAAAAAAAGATTTTAACTATTCCCAACAAAAATAAAAATAATGTAAGAGTGTCCATACTAGAAACTCAGAAATCCATTAATATAGAAAATGAATGTCTTCCTAAAATAGAAGAAGAATGATATGCAACAGGAAAAGCTTAGTTTGGAAAGTTGAAAAACTAAAGCCAAATTTAATTAACCTTCCTAAAAATGCTAAAACATAAAGTATAAGAATAGACCAACCGCTTGGGAAACATGCTTCAGTGTTAATAGGTGACCCGAACCAACCTAAACATAGCTTCCAAGTATGCTGGGAAGAACGAAGATGCATCCAAGGAAAACTTCATCTCTCCTTCCAGACTGATTC
Organism: Zapus hudsonius; assembly: GCA_004024765.1. Taxonomy (NCBI): domain Eukaryota; kingdom Metazoa; phylum Chordata; class Mammalia; order Rodentia; family Dipodidae; genus Zapus; species Zapus hudsonius. Next base: position 46,273 of record PVHP010002561.1, read on the forward strand.
CTACAAGATACAAGCTATTGAAATATGAAGTTTAAGGGGGTCTGTGCTCTTCCAGGAGGTAGACATGAGCTCTTTGAGTCAAGGCCATTGCCTTGCTTATTTATTTGTATACTACAAGTATCTGTGATAATTCCTCGGGTAAATAAATGTTAAAGAAATGGGGGGGGGGCGCAAAGCAAGGAAAATGGAAATGCACAGAGAGACTACTCATGAAACACAATCGATGCATTCTGTTTTTTCAGTTGAAATAATTAAAGCCAAGCAAATTCTATTCAAGCCCAAATAAATTTGCTGTAGTTTTTCAAGAAGGGAATAAGGACAGGACAGCTATTGATCCTGTAGCTCCATTTCCAGCATCTGGGGTCTTTGGCTGCATCAGCTGGGTTCAAAACATTCTTGGGCAGCCCTGTCTCTCCAGTTATATTGCTCTCCATGCTTGTGAAAATAAATGAATGAATTATCATTTAAATATAAATTATGTAATACATAATTTCAAAATATAATATAGAGATAAAGATAACGTTATTTTAAATAAAATAATTTTAAAAGGGGATCAAATGAAATCTGAAATTAACGGTGATGTTGATGCCTAAAAATTTCCCACAATTTGTTCACTGTATAAAACAGTATAGTGAGTAGGTGCCTGACGGCAAAATTCACTAAGAAAAAGTGACAATAAGTTAGCCTTGAGCCTATTATTCTAATGGGATTGCTAAACTATGAATTCATAGGGCTGCTTCCAGTGTAGTTTAGCTTAAAGTCAAAAGCCGTTTGTTATGGAATCATGACATTTTTGATGGTTTGAGCACTCATGTCCACTCGCAGCTTCTTTGAACATATCGCAGAAGTGATATAATAGGATTTTTATCAACCAGAACAGCTTCTACCATCGTGTTCAAGGGCTTGTTCTATGGGTCATCCCTATTGTATTTTTAAATGGATAAGTTGGCTAAAGATAGAGGGAATGTGCTAAAGCTAGGCGTGATAGCAATGAATAAAGAATCAAGATAATAGATGAAAATGCAAATCTTAATTTTAAAATGTAAATTTAAAAGGATGAATGTAGAACCTTGCTTGCAGGCTAATTAATCAGGTGCACAGGGATATTACATGTTTAACAAATCCTAGTAATTTTAGTAACTGAACTCTAAAGCTGAATGAACTGATTCATAGTGATATTCATGCTCCATGGACATCTAGATACTTGGAGTTGATAAAATATAATTATTTTTGCCAACATTTAACATAAATTTAGTTTTTTCTTCCATCACCAGTATAATAAAAGAATAGTACTTGCAGTACCCATAACCATGTAAATGCTAGTAATTGCATATGGCTTCTTATGTCTTGCTTAAATATCTCAAAATGATATTTATTTGTGTCATGCCACTTTCAGATAATTATTGAACCTATCATTAGATATCATTAATAATGCCTCAATAAAGAGATGAGATTTCATATTTATTTAGTACTAAGTCATGAGTTTCTTTTCAGTGACTTTGTAATTTTACTTTAATATAGGTTGATAGAATGCTAATTGCACTAATCAGCTAATATATACACATGTTATGTTCCAATCTGAATGTTACATTTTATTTGAAATATTGAAAGTTAGAATAAATTTGGAGTGGGTACGACAAGCAAGATGAAAGCCCATTGAGATGGATTGAATATGAACTGTCCCCTGGAGTCACATGTGTTTGTAAATAAGCCTCATACTCACTTCCCAGCCTGCAGAGACTTGGGACAGTGGAGCCTTGCTGAGGAGGTGTGTCAGTGGGGGCAGACCTTGAGGGGTGGGTGTTCACTAGCCAGCTCACTTTTGCTTCTACCTCCAGCTGGTGTGACAAGACGTGGTGTGCAGCCTCAGTTCACCTACGTTTTCCTGCCATGATGAATATTCCCCTCAAATCTTTGGCTGAGGGCTGGAGAGATGACTCAGGGGTTACGGCACTTGCCTGAAGAGCCTGGCAACCCAAGTTTGATTCTGCAGTCCTCACTTAGGACCAGATGCACAAAGTGGCACATGTGTCTGGAGTCCATTGCCAGTGGCTGGAGACCCTGATGCACCCATTCTCTCTATCTACCTCTTTTCTATCTCTCTCTGCTGGCAAATAAATAAAAATAATTTTAAAAAGTTTTGGCAGAAATAAACCCTTTTCTTGCATATGTTACTTTTGGACAAGTATTTTGTCCCCAAAATGAGAAAATAAACTTCTGAATCCTATCACAAGGAACATAATTTCTCTGAAAGCAAACATCAGTTAAATATAGGTCAGGATGACACTATGATGCGGTAAAGTGACAGAGCTCCTAGGCATCCCTCGCTTCCACTGGTCCTGCCATAGCAGGTGGCTGCTCAATCCTGAGACCCTCACTTGCCATCTCTATCTTGAACGATATACATGCAGTACACAGAATGAAGAATAGAACAAAACTGTGTTTTAGAGACTCCAACAGCGCCTGGTACACATCCACCCCCTCAAAAGTCGTGTCATGATTGGACTAGTCTTGCCTATTCCAGGAAATATAAAGTTTGAAAATTCATATGCTCAAGTGCCCTCTACGTCAACAGGGGTGAGGAAGTTCAGATGACCCCTTCTTCCCTTAAAACTACTTTGTGAAAATTGAGCAACTCTGTTTTGCTCAGGAGGATTCCTGCAGAGACTCACAGGTCACTTCCAACAATAAGGATTGAAGATTCTCCGTAGAAGATTCTCACACACCAGGGTTAGACAGAACTAATGTACGGAGCTGTCAGAATCAAATGCTACTAGTCATCCTTTGCTTCTGAGGACCTTCGTGACTATTGGTATAATCAGACCATTCACCAGAGGGTGGAATACCCAGCCTCTGGTAAAACACATTGTTGGATGGGGCACATGGTTTATATTTCAAATAGATATAATGACAGTTGTAAATAGAGGATTTCCAAATGAACTTTTAAAGCTCAATTTTATAAAAATGAATGATTATAAAAAAGTTGTAAATGATAATAAAAGTGCTTATGCATGGGCTCTAATCCAGGGAATGGTGCAGCATGTAGACCACTGCTTTCTTCAAAGAATCATGGTGCTACATGGTTCCAAATAATATTCCTTTAAGGATCTGGTCCCTCTCCAGGCACAGCCCAGTGCCAGGGTGAGAAATTTTCCTTTGAAAAGAAGCAGAGGAATCAGAGGCATTTTCATATCAGATGTAAGGATACTTTATCTTAGCAAACAAGGAATGGGGGGGAAGATGAAGGGCCAGCAGTTAAGTGAATTACACATTTGTTTTCATAAATACTCAAATGGAGAAGAGATTTTGCATGCATTATAAAATAAACAGAAAACTTTTTTGATTTCTTTTTTCTTTTTTTTTTAAGTTGTCTGTCCCTCTTTCTTTGTCTCTGTGTGTCCTTCTCTTTATCTCTGTCCACATTTCTTCTTCCCAAAGGGGCCCCTTGGATTGCTTGCAAACTGAAGGGTTCTCATGTTTCTACACTTAAAAATGTCCCTCTTCCCCACCCCACCCCCACTGCAGCTCCATTGTACACAGCTGATTCCTTCAAAATAGAAATAACCTTTTTCCCAGGAAAGTACATCATGAGAAGAGCACAGTCAACTGAGTCACACACAACTCCAAATATACTAACCACAGTAAAGAAGGAAGCCGGGACCTCACGATATTGTAAACTATTGAGAGGTATGTACAAATCTAGAATTACCTTGTGTTTATGCAGATATAGAAAAAAGGTATCAGGAAGGTATTTTCACAAAGATGTCAGCATCTGAGGTTTTTCACATAAACTATTTTAAATTCAATTTCAGCCTAAAGTACACTTATTTGGGTTTTATTGCATTTATCATAGACAACAGTTATTTAAGTCCTTCCCATAAAAATATCACGATGCACATTATAAATCAGAAATCTGAGGCCTGCATTTCATGAATGCTGTGATGTTTCTGAAATTGTTCCAAGAGGGGAAAACAATCACTTTCCCCACATTGTTCACAAGCAAGATAAATCTTCCCATCATTCCCCATGGGATATTGCATGAGGCCAATGATGTTCTGGGGAATTACATATGCCCTCCCTCATCTGTATGGCCACGTTGTTCCCCTCTATGTCACATGGAGGGAGCTCTCTGATAAGCATCAGAAAAATCACCTGCAGACTCAAGGCTCACACAGGCATGATCCCTCCGCAGTGACATTTTCTCAATCTGTCCTTTGTCAATTTGCACTTGAAGACACATGGCTTCTTTACTTCCTCTGTGACTTGTTGCCCTGATGTTTTAACTTCTTCAGAGTAAAGGTTTTGCTTTCTGGTTCTTTGACGTTGGCCTCTCAATCACCTCATCTCATACCCCTAGCCCCGTTGAAAGCTGTAGTGACATTAATTCTGTGTTGATGTCTGGCTAATGAGAAATTATTTTAGCACTAGTAGTGGGGAGAAATCTACAGAGAAGCTGTTAGATATATCAAAGCAGCAGAATAAAGAGAAGAGCCAAAGAAGGTGAGGAAATGACTTACCCTTTCCCTCCTCTAAAAGGTAAATGATTTATTTGCTTCAATCTCACTAAGAATACAGGAACCTTCCCTGTGGCCACTGTCTGCAAATAGTGTGACAGAGAAAGTTGAAAAAAGGGAAGCCTCAACGCAAAGATAACAGAAGCACTTGAAGAAGAAAAGCCAGAATAAGTCAATAGGCACTTAGAGTCACAAAGAAATTAAACAAAGTATATGCAAACATCAGGTTATTATGGCACCATCCTTTTTAATTCTTTCATGAGAGTGGGGATGAAGCATTTCAAAAACATGTAATCTAAAATGCCGTGTTTTCCAAAAATCAATGTCTACAGTGCTGAATAATGGAATATATATGTGTATATGTATATATATTAGAACTAGAAATAATTGTCAATTGAATCAGAGAAAATTCTCTTTTATCACAATCAAAAACAAATTCATAATGGAAATAAGTTAAAATCATGCATGATTAAAAATGAACTAAATGAGAGGTAACAAGGAACTCAATGATGGTCATTATTTCTGTTTATCTGTCCCATAAAAACCCTTGAGGAATGAAATCCATCCTGCCATTTCTCTAGAGAAACGTTTATGCCAGGAATGTACTGCCACCATGGAGAACTTCATTTTTGTCACAAGTGAGTCAGTTATACCTCGAAAGGAGTGTGTCAATCAGGGTGAGACTTCTAGGTGAATTGGTAAATAGGATGAAAGAGTCAAATGAACCAGAGAAGACACAGAAAAACAAATCCAATCTGCATATGTGCACATCAGATTCTCACTAACGATCAAAGTGGAGAAATAGTTTCAAGATTTCAATCTCATTTAACGTGCCCCATAAAACGTTTAGAATTCTGAGTGAATTCCATAACTTTAACATTGCATAACCAACTATATAGGATTTCCACTCACATCATTTGACAGATGGGAAAGAATTTCTCCTTTAAAAATACTTCAGAATGGTAACCAAGATTAGCGACTTCAAAGGTAGAATTTGACATTACCTTACATTGTTGCATTACAAGACAAATCTCCTGGGAATTGCTGATTTAATTGTATAATACTTTCTAAAAAGCATTTCGTATTAACATTAAAGTAGGTTTATGTTGATGCTACGAAACATGAAGGATTTCAGGAAACTGATATATTTCTTGACATTATGGAGTCACAAAACAGGTATAAATCTTTTATCTGAAAGGAGACAGGAAAACCCTTCAAATAAGAGAAATTTAAGGCAAAAATAATAAAGATAATTCTGCAGGATGAAATGCTTCAGATACATGTAACATATTTAAAATCAAATAGGAAAAATACTTATTAAGTATTCATAGATTATTCAAAAGAAATGAGTTTAAATCAAAACTTAAAGGACAAATAAAAGCAGGCCATGAGAATTTAGGAATGCAATCTGTAGGCATAGAGAAAAAATCAGGGGAGAGACTGCACAGTGGTTAAGGTGCTTGCCTGCAAAGCCTAACTACCCAGGATCCATTCCCCAGAACCCATGTAAAGCCAGAGATAAATGAAGTGATACATGCATCTGGAGCTTGTCTGCAGCAGCTGGAGGTCCTAGCCTGCCCATCCATTCATTAGAAAAAGAAAAGAAAATTAGCAGAAGCCAAAGAATAAGGAATCCAACCATGAAAGCAAACTGTAAAAAGGCAACACTTCACACAGTCTCTAGGATTATGACTATTAAATTCCTAGTATTCATAATTGTGAGTATGGAAGGCGGAGGAAATGAAGAAAAAGAAAAGAGGAACCAAGAATCTGAGACAAAGCCAGGAAGAAGGAGAAAGCTACAGGAGAAAAACTGTTGATTTTGACATATTTTCCCACCAATCTCTTTGTCATTCCAAAGTTAGTCTTTGCCAGTACTGCTGATTTGCCAGAGGATAAACTTACTAACAATTTCTGGAGAGACTTTGAAGTTGGAGATGACTAGCCTATACTGAGAGCTATTTAAACAGCAAATTCTCTGTGTAAAACTCTTTGCATAAATGATCACATTACTGACTATGGAAGCCTTTGAATATTTTTTATCATTTTTCTCCCACTTTTTCAGTGACTTCATCCTATGACACATGTTGTCACCAAGGAGTAGCTGACAACAACTTAACCCAATGTTTTGCAAACATGGAATCACTTGTTTTCCATCTTTTAATATCTTTGTCCTGCTTACTTCACTCAGCCAATGAATGTCAGCTTGTAGGTTGTGTTTGATACAGATGTGGGGAAATCTCACAAATGACAGTGACTTAAACAACATGATTTCTCTAGCATATAGAGTCAAAAGGAGATATCCAAGCAGGTAGATATCACAGCTTCAGGAATCAATCAAGTCCACATTTGTCCTTAGCTATCATTCTGCCATTTTAGCGTAGGGATCACATTCTCAAGATGATCATATGTTGGTCCCAGATGGCTGTAATAGCTACAGACATAGGACTCCCATCTTAAATAAAAAGAAAAAGAAAGTGTGTAAGAAAAACACTCTCATATTTTTAAAAATATTTTATTTATTCATTTTCAAGCAGACATACAGAGAGAGAGAGAGAGAGAGAGAGAGAGAGAGAGAGAGAGAGAGAGAGAGAGAGAGAGAGAGAGAGAGAGAGTGCATCAGGGTCACCACCTTGTGGGTCAGGCATATGTGGGTACTGGGGAATTGAACCTGGGATCCAGACACTGGGGGCAAGTGCCTTAACCAAAGAGCCATTTCTCCAGCCCAACACTCTCATATTTTAAAGAGTCATTTCAAAAAATACTGTACACAATTTATTTAATTCTCAATGATCACAACCTAGTCATGCAGCCATACTCACAGGAAAGGGGGTCTTGGAACTGCTTTCTGTGAGCTGGGTAGTTTGTGCCAACCTGAATAAAATTAGGATTTGTATTAAGAAGAAATGGAAAAATCAATACCATAAGACATTTCTTATGCATGTTTAAGAAGTGCCTATAGGAAAATTAAGCGAAGTTCATGCCACCAGTTGAGATCAAGCATATTTAGCTATCAAAGTGTTAACAAGCAATTGTCTTATCTTTCTCAATCCTATGCAATGGATAAACATCAGAAAATTTGCATTGTTCTTAAATGTTAAATAAAACAGTATATGTGTAGCTGACATGAACATAATAAATCCATCTCAATGATGAAAAACCTACCATCATAAGAAATTTATTTTCATAATTTGTTCATGAAAATATTATATTCTTAAGGAAAATCTAGTAGCAAAAAAAAATGTCTCCCAATACTATATTCCTGAGATGAACCTTTAACCAAAATTTAAACTGAAAAGAAATTCTAAGTATCAAAATTAAAAAAAAAATACTTCTTAAATTCAGTTAGTACTAGACATAACATATTACAAAGAAAAAAGGCTGTTTTACTGTTTACTGCTCCCAAAGTACTGGACATCTCCCAGGAAATTACAGTCTTAGGAGGATTCCAAGAAACACCCCGAGGGAATGGTTCAGATTGAAGCCCAGACTGGAATCAGAATGTGGATGAACTTGCTTCCAAGTCCAATGTGACTAATTACTGAGCCTCAGCTTCATTCATACAGGTTCTGACAGCAAGAGGCTTATAAGTAAAACAGAGATAAAATAAATTCAATAAGGCAGCATGTAATCTTTGTTCTCACATAATGGAAATTAAAATATATCACTTTCATGTAATAAATAATGCCCCATCTGATTTTCATGACTTTATTTTGAAATCAATAATAGTCACATATATATATATTTCTTACAATGTTTTATTTATTTAGTTGCAAGAAGAGAGGGAGAATAGGAAAGCCAGGGCCTCCAGCCACTGCAAATGAACTCCAGATGCATGTGCCACTTTGTGCATCTGGCTTTATGAAGGTCCTGGGGAATCAAATCCGGGTTATTAGACAAGCACATTGACTGCTAAGCAATCTCTCCAGCCCCTCTCATATAATTGTTTGGTTTTGATTTTGTGGGTTTTCTGAGGTAGGGTCTCCTCCAGCCCAGGCTGATCTGGAATTCACTATGTAGTCTCAGGTTGGCCTTGAATTCACAGTGATCTTCTTACCTCTGCTTCCCGAGTGCTGCGATTAAAGGTGTGCACCACCTTGCCCAGCTATTCACATATATTTTTTAACACTGACCTGTGCAATATAAAGATGTGGTAAAGAAATACTTAAAACCTTGAGCAATATGAATATTACAACATCAGACATACCAGCCAATATGCAAAAGCATTCATAACATTAGTTACTCTAACATAGGTTTCAATAGGCTTTTGGTAATTATTCATGTGTTATTTAGCAAAATTTTCATTACAACCTGAAGTGAATGCTTTTATTTAATACAGATACTCATTCTCAAATTAAGTAAGAGCACATTCAGCCACGTGTTATTGCATTATTTTTGTAATACACAGTTTGCTGTTTATATGAGATATGATCATTTACTGCATATCTGAGTGATTTATATATACATAAATAAGCATATGACATATGTATATATCAGCCTGATATATATCAGAGTGATATGTATATCAGCATGATATATGTCATATGCTCATATTTTATGATAATGTAGATCATTTTCTCTTGTAGCCCATGACCTTAGTCCTCCTCATTTCTTTATGCAATAAAATGTCCAGTACATGGAAGATGTTCAACAAATGAGGTTACGTAATAGGTAGGTCAATGGTAATAGTAGAATTACCTTTCAACAAAGAGATGCATTCAGAAGCCATGGAGGTGAGTCCTGCTGAGCCTGAATGACTCGTTCTGACGTTGGCAAGCAGTCTATTTTCTTTGACTATTCCTAAAGACTGCTTATTAACAGCACAATCTTGACTTACTGAAGTCAGTATCAGACAAAAAAGATGAGAAAAATGATTCAATTAGTGTGGCTACACTTCAATCAGAGAAAAGAGACAAAATATTTCAAGATTTCCAGAAGTTACAAAGCCTCTCCACACCCAATAATTAAAACAATCTGTTAGCAAGTTAGACATCAACAATGCATTTTTCTTTCCTGTTATTCGCTGATGGGAGTGGGAAGAGTCCTGAGTGAGGGGCTTGACTCCTGTGGACAACTTCTGTACATGACTCTCAAGAACCTGCGACAGCACCTGAAAAACATGCCATCATTGACAGCGAGTTTATTAATTTTCCAAAAGACATTTTCACTTTTCCTTGATATTTTCTTCCAACCCAGGAAGATGTATCTTCCTTGTCTTCAATATTTTCTATCTCACGATTCTGTCAACAAACAGAATGAGAAGAGACAGAGAAAAAAGTCAACAGGAAAAAGAAATCAAACAGAGATTAGATAATATAGATGTGTTACATTTATTATTTAATGCAATTTTTTAAGTATTTAGGCTGAGAGGAATGAACATAATAATGACACGAATGAGATTCTCCCTGGAGCTCCATCCTTACTTTCTAAATAAATCAGTTATTATCCTGAGCTGTAATTTTCTTGATTGTAACAGAGCGATGATGCTTTCATTTCCCTTTCTCCCTGTCTTTCCTCTATCTTCTCTCTCTCTTTCTCCTGCCTTCATTCTATTTCTCTTTCTCCTGCCTTCATTCTATTTTATTTTTCCCCTGGAAAGATTTCTGAAATTCGTGATTTCCGAGAGAGAGAGAGAGAGAGAGAGAGAGAGAGAGAGAGAGAGAGAGAGAGAGAAACACTTGAGAACAACAAGGAATAGTAAACAGGTCCCTCCATTGCCTAAGGGGCCAGTTACAAAATCAACATTTCATAGCCTGGGCCACATCTCCTGTAATGAGAGAGCTCAGCCAGGAAGCCTGCCACTACAGCTGAAGCCCCCCATGAAGGGCATTGGCTTGGAAAAATTCAGGGACCCACTTGTGTTGACCAAAGGGATCCACACAGAGGTTTTCTGACAGTCCAACTGTCTCTCCACAGCCTCCTCCTGCTGCATTGGTTTTATGGTTCTACCCTACCCCCTTCCTCCCTCCCCCCAGTCATCCAAAGGCCCAGCTTTTCCTCTTAAACAGCTATAGAAAATAAAACTACAGAAAAAGAAAAAAAAAAGGAGTGAGATTATGGAGCTTGGTTAAATTTTTGGTGGAACCTAGAGAGACAGGAAATTAGTACTGCATTTTTCCCCTTCTTCAAACCAAAACACATTAACAAAAGAAGTTTGTTCACATTTGCGAAATTCGCCCTGTGCTCCTGCAGAGGAAAGACGCTGTATAAAGCCTAAAAGTCAGTAATGATCAAAATACCTTAGAACAAAAGTGACCCTCTAGAGATAACCTCAGAGATGCTATCACCAGCCCAAGAAATGAAGGCAAGAAATCACACTAGGAAATTATTTGAAATCTATGGGTATGTCACACAACAAAATAAATATCATGACCCATCAAAATTAGGTTGAAATCACTAAAGCAATGACTACAAACAGGTAAGGCGCTGAGGCGTTGAAAAAAAAAAACAAACACAACTGAACTTTAGTTTCTGAGCCAAAACAAACAGCATAAAAACCACATCTCAAGAAGGGTCATATTTCAGAACATTAAAAATAAAATGGCAAAAAAAAAATCGAAACCACAAATTTATACTTACCTTTCAAATTACACTTAAAAACAATAGATTTTTGGAGGTGTGTCTTATTAGCCAGCATCAAAACACATTGAAATTTGCAATTCACTTCAGGGTTCCTCAAGTCCTCTACACTAAATTTTTGTTGCTGGTGGTGGTGGTGGGTGTTTGTTTATTTGTTTGTTTGTTTTTGAGGTAGGGTCTCACTCTAGCCCAGGCTGATCTGGAATTCACTCTGTAGTCTCAGGCTGGCCCTGAACTCATGGCGAACCTCCAGGGTGCTGGGATTAAAGGCTTGCACCACTACTCCCAGCTGTTGCTGTTTTTTTCGCCTTTTACAAAATGGATTTTTCTCCTATGTTTTGATCAGTATTAAGAACAAAAGAAAAATACACCAAAATTAATTTGCCTGGATAAAATGTGGAACCATGTACATGTTTCCAAATGTCACTTTAGATGAAACGCTAAGTGGGCACCTGGGAGGTGATTCAGGAAGCAGGTGCTTCAGGGTCTCGGTTTACTCTGAATGTGGCTGGCCATTGGCTGGGGGCCATTCCATCTGCTTTCTGCCTCAGCTTCTTCCCATATCCTAGACTGAGGAGGACAAATGTCATGCTCTCCTATGCAGACCCCAGCTTCTCCTCTTTATGTTGTGCGTTTATGTGGGTGAGTGGGAGAATAGATCATGAACCCAGAAAGCACACCCTCAGAGGAGAAAGAGGAGTTTTCAGGAATGGGGTAGGAGGGGGGTTGCAAGGATCATGAGACATGGGGCTAGGAGATGGCTCAGTGGCAAAGCCCTTGGTGCACCAGCATGAGGACCAGAGTTTGGATGCCTGGACCACAGAAAGCCAGTGGTTAGCTGATGTCTGGAATCCCACAGCTCCTACAGTAAGATGAATGGCAGAGACGAGACCATCTCTGGTAGCTCACAGGCTCACGAAGCTACAGATCCAAGGATCCTGCCTCCAACAGGTGCTAGATGATGTCCAGCACCCAAGGTTGTCCTCTGACCTCCACATGAACACTGTGACGTGTGTGTGCTCTCTCATACACACACACACACACACACACACACATGCACATATGCACACACTTAAAAAGAGAAAACAGACATGAGACATGAAAAGAGATCGGGGCAGTAGGGTGCAAAATTGAGGGAGGAAAGAAGGGTGGGGAGGAAACTCAAGCAAAACAAAATAGGCATGAAAATTCCCAAAGGAAACCTGATATTTGGAAGCCTGGTAGAATTAGGTGGAATACTTGCCTAGCATTGGAAGATGCTGTGTTCAATCCCCATTGCCATGTGATTTCCTTGTTTTCTTTTTAACCAATCAAAGATTATTGTTATTAAAAATCAAATACAGATGTTCTTTACGTTAAAAGAAAAGAAAAAGAAGAAAAGGAAGGAAGGAAAAGGAAAGGAAAGGAAGCCTGTTATTCTGTATGTTAATTCAAAAAAACTAAATTAAAATATCTCTTTCCTCTCTATTTTGTCAGCTCAAAGGCAATCCACGTTTCCCAATCCTCAGCTGATCTCTTGGACAGCGTTCAACTGTCATTCTTCTCTGAATCCCTTTGCACTAAATTCCACAGTCCCTTGTTAAGGACTTGAGTTATTGTTTGATACATGATACTTGTCACTCATGCATCCATTCCACAAATATTTCTGTGTACCTACTATGTGCCAGGGAGATACCCAGCCACCGCATGCACTATACCCAATAAATAATGTAAGTCATTGTGTCCCCGAAGTAAAGAAGTACTCATCTAAGAGAAACACAAGCTAACAGAGAAAAAGAAGGTAATAAATCATACCGTTGGGGCTGGAGAGGTCACTCAGTGGCTGAATATGCTTACAACCAATGCCTGATGGCCCAGGCTTGATTTCCCAGCACCCACATAAAGCCAGACATGCCGAGTGGCACATGTATCTGAAGTTTATTTGCAGAGACAAGAGTCACTGGGGTATCTATTCCGTCCCACTCCCCCCACTTTCTCTATCTGTCTCTCTTAAATATAAATAAATAAGGGCTGGAGAGATGGCTCAGTGGTTCAGGCACTTGCCTCCAGTGCCTCAGGCCCCAGGTTCAATTCCCCAGGACTCACATAATGCCAGACCCACAGGGTGGTGGCCCTTGTGCACTCTCTCTCTCTCTTTCTCTATCTCTCTGTATCTCTGTTGAAAATGAATAAATAAAATGTTTTTAAAAATATAAATAAATATGTATAAAAATCATATAATGAAGATATATATGGGGTTAGAGAGATGTGCATTGCAATGTTTACTTATCTCCCTTTGTTGAAGACGGATAAAAATCCCCTTATAAATGAGCATAGAAAAAGGCTCTGGCAAGCTACACAGTGATGGACATGATACAAGTATCAATAACCACTGGGTAATTAATCCTTTTAGTTCTCTGCCACTGCAATTATGAGCAAGCTATTTTTACCTCTGACTTGTGTTCTCTGATAAAGAGGAAAAGAAAAGATCTTAACTCTCGGCTTCAAAAACAACTGAAGTGCCTTGGAGTCTGAAGTCTTGATTTTGAAGGCACCTCTATTACTCATTAACTGAGTGACCTTAGCCAAATCAGTTCCCTCAATGTTGCTTTGATCATCTGAAAAACAGCCATAATTATACCACCTTCACAGAAGGGGATGGATGAATTGAGTCATATGGCAGCATTTGTAAGCAATTCTATGTTTTACCCCTGATACCTATTGGTATTAGGAATAAGACATTTGGAGGCAAGAAATTTCCAGAAGGTCCAGTTAGGATGGAGGTCCTAGGCTACAGAGAACTGAGTTAAGATGCCAAAGCTTCACAAACATATTCACAACCTTTCTTGCCCAGGTCTTCAACTAATAAATCCGAAATTGCCAATGGCTGGGTGGAATGAATATACAGAGCCTGTGCGAGTCTTTTCCTTGTAATTTATTCTCAAATGGAGAGAAGCAATTACCCATACTGAGAAATACCGAGCCAGTCAGCCCTGACACATCCCAGGAACTTGAGGTCAGCCACATACTTTTGTCTCAATGACTAAACACGCTTTTCCCTCCGGTCAGATCCTGGATGCATTTATGGCTTATAGTTAACTCTGCTGGACAAAGTTCTACAACATCCCTGCCCGTGGTCCCCAGCACCATTTTAAAATTCCTCTTCTTACTCCTAACCCCACTCTTACCTTGGCCACACTCACTTAGCCTTTTGCTTTAGACACCAGCAGCACTGGAGGAAATGAAAAAAAAAAAAAACAGTGTTTGTGAATTCTTGTTAATTCTATCTGCTCTTTGTTTTATGTCTTACTTAAAAATGTCAAAAGCAAAGATGGGGTTCTGGGTGTGAAAACATACACTTGAACCATTCATCCATTTCTGAGAAAAGGAAACATCGAATTGAGGTGGAAAAATTTGGAGGGATGCAGATTAGAGTCTTTAAAGGAAACCAAATTATGTATATATATATATATATATATATATAAATGTATGTATGTATCGTGTGTGTGTAATAAGATCCAAAGGATTTGAGTTTTCTAAAAGGAAAGCCATTAGAAACTCTGTGACAACTGAATTAAGGGTTTTTCCAGGGTTGTCATTTTTCTGCTTTTTTCTTCTTTGCTTCTTTGTGTGTGTGGTGTATGCAGGCATGAATGTTCATGTGTCTGATATGTACATGCACGGTGCTTGTGTGTAGTGAGCGTATGCATGTGAGTTCGTATGTGTGTGTTATGAGCATGCATGTGTTTGTATGTGTGTGGTGAGTGCATGCATGCATGTTCATAAGTATATGTTATGTGCATTCATGCAGGTTCATATGTGTGGTATGTGCACGTGTGTGTCCACATTTGTGCGGTATGTGCATGCATGTGTGTGGGTGCACATTTCAGCGCAGGTACATGCGTGTGCTTGTGTGTTTGGAGGCCATAGGTGAACATCAGGGATCTTGCTCAATCACTCTCTACCTTATTCTTTGAAGCAAAATCCCTCACTGAACCTAGAGCTTACAAATTCAGTTAGACAAGCTAGCCAGGGAGTTCCAAGAATCCTCCTGTCTCTGCCCAGTGCTGGGATGACAGGCCCACACAACCACACCAGGCTTTATGTGGGTGCTGAGGATCTGAACTTGGGTCCTTAATGCTCATACAACAAGCACCCCATCATGTCTCCAGCTCCAGGGAGATTGCTCTTTTTCAAGCCAAAACAATTTGTCAGTGGACCATTGCAAACAGTGAGTGCTCAGTGACCCACACAATTGCCGCGCAGATAAGTATTCCAGATGTTGGGACTCAGAGGTTAAACTAGGTTTTGTTTACATTACTGACAGACACCTTTCTGCTAAAATCAGAAAGACTCATGGGCCTGCAGGAAGTGACATACAACCTCAGAGGTGTTTACTGCACACAGTCTCTACGGCAAAGTGCTCCATGAACAGTTGTAACTGTAGAGACTTTCTTGGACATGTGTTCCCAGCCTTAAATAATCTCCATAAACTTAGCCATAAATCGAACTGCAGCTAAACGTGAGAGTTTCTGTTTTGTGATTATATATCTTAATCCACCGTGCCCCTAGAAAAAGGAGAAGAAAGGGTTTGAACAATAAAGTCAGCAATGTGTCTCCCCAAATCATGAAATAGTTAAGAATGAGCTCTCTACTGAAAGTATGTATAACCAGAAAGGAAAACAAAGCCCCTCTCAAGCCCATCATAAAACCAGCCAAGGTCTGGTTGAACTGCCTCTGTTTGGTAGTCGAGTCTCTTCTGGTGGAGGGATTGTAAATGCATAAGAACGTGGATCCTTGGGCAGGACAGTTAGTGGCCTGAAGGCAAGGAAGGGGAGGAGCTGATAAAAAAAAAATCTCATCTGTATTTTTCAGAAAGCAACGAGAACCCAGGACAACCCAACTCCACCAAGTGGACCTGAGTTGATGGGGACACCCAAGCAGAAGACGATTCACCCCAAACTCACCATTTTGAGCCCGAACACAACCTCTAAGGAAGTGAGATGATGAGCAAAAGAGCTACTCCCACAGCAAGCCAGATAATCTAGAGAAGGACAATGGAGAGAGGCACACAGGGTGCCAAAAATTGTCCAAAATACAAATTTAGAGACTCTTAAGAACCTAATTAACTATGCAAAATTTAAACTCACCCACTATGACTCAGGGAAATTTGCAGAAGAGGGGGAGGAAAGAATGTAAGAGCCATGGGGGGGGGAGTATAACTAATGCATAAAAGGAAATGTCATCATGGATTTAATGGCTTTATTTAAGAACCTATGATACTGAGCATATTGTTGTGTTAATATATATATAATTCTAAGGCAATAAAAATGTTAAAAAAAATCTGATCAATGTTTTTTTTAAAAACCACAATCTAAAAGTGTATTTTCTCTATAGAACTGTACACATCGATGTCAGGCTCATAACCAACTTTACTTATCCAATGATAGCAACAATATCATTATGGTGACAGGAAATGATAACACTCAAACAGCTTAATTTAGAGAACACCCAGGAAGGTACAGAAACAGAATGATTATTGACCAAAGCTGATAGAAACAACTGATTTTTCCCCCTTAGGTTTAGCTGTGTGTACATGGATAAGGACAGAATCAAAATACGACACAAAGAAGGTTCCAAAAAAAGATAAAGGGTTGAACATATTATTTGCTAGATATTCCTTACGTATTTGGCAGTAAAAGGGTTTCAGAAATATAGAAAGCATAATGTTCAAGACATCAATGAAAAGAGGATTATTTTTCTTTAGAGAAGAAATAGTTGAAATAGCAGAAACCTCAGCCTACTTGAAGGGAACCCTAACAACTGAGTAAACTCACAGGAAGCTCCTGGAAACTCTCAAAACACAGACGCTTCAGGTGTCTATGAAGCAGACTTGGTGTTTTGAATCAAATGTCCCCATAAACCTATGTGTTTTGAATCCTTGTTGTCCGGCTGATGGCAATTTTGGAGGTGGAGCCTTGCTGGAGGAGGTGTGTTGTTCCAGGCAGGCTTAGGGGTGTTATAGCCAGCTCCTACCCCCTCTGTGTTGTTTTCCACCTGTTGAGGTAAAGAGGTGATGTTCAGCTTCTGCTCATGCCATGCTTTCCCCTGCCATCATGGAACTTCCCCTCAGGACTATTAGCCACAATGAATCTTTTCCTTGGTCAGCTATTTTCCAGCAACAAGAAGGTAACACCTGTAGGCTACATAGCTAAATATTTACAAGCATTAGCTAAAACGTGGCTTAAAGTAACAAATACAGAGTCACATCCTAGTTCCCAAGAGGCACTCCCTTCATGCCTCCTGACCCAGATATTTTATTTATTATTATTATTTTTCAGGTAGTGTCTCACTCTAGCCCAGGCTGATCTGGAAATCACTCTGTAATCCCAGGCTGACCTCAAACTCACATTGATCTTCCTACCTCTGAGTCATTTTAATCCGAGGTACAATGAAAAGAATAACAGAAGCCCTGTGTGATGGTTTGAATGTAAATTGTCCCCACACCACCACATTGTGTATTTGTGATTAAGCCTCATATTTAATCCCCAGATGGGGGAGCCTGGCTTGAGGAGCCCGTCCTTGGAGCTGGGCCTCTGTGGATGCTTCATTTTTCTCACTCTCTCTACTTCCTCCCTGCTGATATGATATGTGATGTCCAACTGTCTAGTCCTGCCATTTTTTTCACCACCATGATGAAACTAGCCTACAAAATTGCAAGTCAGAAATAAACCCTCTTGTTCCATAAACTGCTTCTGGTTGGGCGTGTTAGCAATGGAAAGATAACCTGGAACTCAGGAAAATTAGACCTGGATGAGTTCATTTCATCACAGCTCAGTAATGAAGATTACTCCTCTTCTTTCTCTTCATTTTCTTTCTCTCCCTCCTTCTTTCCAGGGGTGGTGCTGAGGATTGATGTCAGGGAACCCAGGTCCTCCGCTGCTAGGAAAGTGCTCCATCATTGAATATTCTGTACCATCGGCAGATTTCGTTTATCAAAAGTGGAAGATCCAGGTCTGGGGAGAATACTCAATGGTTAAAGACACTTGCTTGCTAAGAATGGCCACCTGGGTTTCATGCCCCAGCCACACACATAAAATCAGGTAGATGTCTGTTTGCAACATTCTCTCTCTCTCTCTCTCTCTCTCTCTCTCTCTCTCTCACAATATTTAAAAGAAGATTAAGTAAAAGTCTATGTTTTATTCATGCTCCCAGCAGCCTCTTTCCTGTTGTCATGGTTTGAACATGAAATGTTCTCAGAGACTCATGCACGTGCACACTTGGTGCCAGCTAGAGACATTGTTTTGGGGGCTGGGGGGTCCTAGAACCTTAAGGAGGTGGAGCCTTACAGGGAGTAGTGGGTCACTGGGAGCAAGCCTTGAGAACTATGGCCCTGCCTCACTTCAGGCTGAGTTTTCCATTTCTTGTCTGCTACTGAGATGGAATGAAATGTATCCCAATCTCCCACTTCCACACCCATCCACTGTGATGGACTGAGAGCCTTGAACCTGAGAAGCAGAATAAATATTTTCTCTCTTTAGTTGCTTCTGGAGGTATTTTGTCACAGAGATAAGTGCTCAGAAGAGGGGCTATATGAGATGGCAGTGCTGCATTCCCAGTACCTGGGAACTGAGGCAAGACCTGGGGACAGAAAAAGATTCTAATAATGTCTCAAAAACTGAAAAACCAAAAACAAATTTCTAGAAAGAACGCTTCTCAGGCTTATGCTTATGGGAGAATTCTCTGGCCAGGGAAGTTCTAGAATTTGGGCCATGCAAGATTCTCCAATGAAGAGTCTCATCCCCGCAGCTGGTTCTACTGTCTAACATGTAAAAGCTTCTGTCCACGAACGCAGAATTTTGTCAGCTTCTTCGTATACCCTTCACAGCTATGCACAGTGAACTAGCATTCAAAGGAGTTTGATGAAAGACAGAGACAAAACTAAATAAACTCAGAACAAGAAACTTAGGAGGCAGAAATACAGTAAGAGAAAGATAGATTTATGAAATCCATCATCAGTGTATTTATAATGAGAAAAATTACATTAATACAAAAGAAAACTATACTTTAATAAAGAATAAAAACACAATTTAAAGAATTTTTTAGTGCTCTAAGAAATAAGCATCCATGGAAGATAAATTTAAAAGTCCCAAGAGGTAAAACAAAATGAAAAAGAACATGAAGGAAAAGAAAAAAAAAAGATGGTTAACCAGAGATAAAAGGTAATGAACATAGAGAATGCAAGAGGGCCACCATTTGAATTAGAGGACTTGCTAAAGAAAAAAGTAGAAAAAAAATTTCTAAGCTTTACAGTAAGTACTCAAGGGCATGAGTTTCAAGATTAAAGACTTCATCAACAGCTCAACATAATTATTGCAATAGATATCTACACATACTAAAAACATAGTAAATATTTGAAAAAAAATCCCAGATTTGAGAAAATTGAGAATTTTGAGGGGGAAAAAGAACACAGTGGCATTTCTTTTCTCACATGTGCCATTAGAAGATGAAATGTCTTTAAAATTTCATATTAAAATTATTTCCAACCTAGATTTCAATATTCAGCAAGTGAACAAAAGACAATAGAATAAAAGTATCTTAAAGCATGCAAAGTCTGAAAAATTAACTCTTATTTATAATTCTGTATTAACCTACCAGAAAATGTATGTCAATAAAAAGTGTACATGGACCAACATGAGGAACATTAGTTATTCAGAGAGAGAGAGAGAGAGAGAGAGAGAGAGAGAGAGAGAGAGAGAAAACCTGCCAAAAGGAGAGACCAGGGAAGTCCATTCATAAGGATAAGGTATGTTTCAAGATGGCATATGAAATGTAGATTTGGACAAAAGCTAGCAAAAAAACTTTGTAAGAGATTAGTGTTAAAAGCCCAGAGAAAAATCACAAAGGTTATATGAAGAAGAAATGTAGGCATAGCACATTAAATAATTCATTGATACATAGTAGTTGCCATAACCTTGACAATGTAATCACTGAACATTGATTTAAAATAAATATTGGTTTTGTTGGGAGGACGTGAAACACACTGGTGAGAAGATAGTGCTGTGGAGAAGGAGCCATAGTGGAAATCAAGTCTATAATCATCAAGAATAAAAAGAAATGACCTAGAGAAAAATCAACAAATGGTAGCATAATCAGATTGTTCAGAAATACAGAGGTATATATAGCTGGTTGTGCTGACAGAGCCTATAATCCCAGCACTAAGTATTCGGAGGCAGGAGAGTCTGGATGTCAACTTGGGTTACATAGAAAGCTCAAGGCCAACCTGTCCAACATAATCCTTGAGAATGCCTGCAAAGAGAAAGAGACAGAGAAAATAGATGAACTACTGAAAATGTTGAAAAAAGTTGAAAGTACTATCTTCAGAGAAGTGCTAGCTAGGGGAAAATGATAGTTTATTTTTGTTAACCATATAGGTTGTCATTGAAATTCTAGTATTTGTAAAACAAGCAAGCAAGCAAGCAATCAAGCAAAAGAAAGAAGAAAGAAAGAAAGAAAGAAAGAAAGAAAGAAAGAAAGAAAGAAAGAAAGAAAGAAAGAAAGAAAGAAAGAAAGAAAGAAAGGAAAGAAAGAAAGAAAGGAAAGAAGGAAGGAAAGAAAGAAAAGAAAGAAAGAAAGAAGGAAGGAAAGAAAGAAGGAAAGAAGGAAGGAAGAAAGAAAAGAAAAGAAAAGAAAAAAAAGAGAGAGAGATCTTCACTGTAATTGAAAAGAAAAAAGAGCTAGAAAACCAGATGCCATGACATAGTTCACAATTGGACTGTGTCCAGCAACTGACCCACTGGGAAGATTCATACAAAGGACCATTGGTTTGTAGAGCAGTTTATCAAGAAGAAATCGAGGCCAGAGCCTGTAAAGCACACAGGCAGGAAAGGGCAGGACACATCCAGGAAGTGTGGGAAATTGTCTAAGCAAGGGCTGAGATGAGGTAGGCAAGGGACTGTGGCCAAGTGGATGCTGGACTCTTGAAATCTCCACTAATCGTTTGCATCCTTTCTTACAGACAGTAATAAGCTGTCAGCAGAGTTAAGACCGGAGAAATCACACAATTTTCCTCTCCGGAAAAGTCTCTCTGACAATTTTATAGTGAGCAGAATACAGAGGCAAAGAGACCAGTGAGGGGATCATTGCATACACCAGAGCAGAGTGTAGCAAGTTATAGGACCAAGAGATATAGAGGGACAGGATATGTGTTTATTTTAGTTATTTTGTTTGAGAGAGAGAGAGAGAGAGAGAGAGAGAGAGAGAGAGAGAGAGAGAGAGAGAGAGAGAGAGAGTATGCTGGGAGGGGCATGCCAGGACCTCTTGCCACATCTGGCTTTACATGGGTTCTGGGGAATCAAATCCTGGACAACAGGTTTTGCAAGAAAGTGCCTTTAACCACTGAGATATCCTCCTAATTAGAATGGGCTGATAGCCAAGAGAATCCCTCTCAGAAGAGATGCAGGCAAAATACCTTCCTAGTTACCCTCTGGGACACACGTCATTATTGCCATCCATGGGGACACCACTGTGACTTGTCAGAAAACTTAGAACACCAGTAAATGGAAAAATCATTTTAAACATATTATTCATATATAAGAGATATAGATAGATGAAAGATAGATAGATAGATAGATAGATAGATAGATGATTGATAGATAGATAGATAGAAAGATGATAGATAGATAGATAGATAGATAGATAGATACATAGATACATAGATACATAGATAGATAGATAGATAGATAGATAGATAGATAGATAGATAGATACATAGATACATAGTAATCTCGGGTTCCTTAGAGTAGATCCCAGTGAAACAACCTTTGATTTGACATGTAACAGGAGAATTATGATATTTGGGGAAGAGGAAATAAGAAGGCAAATAATTTTAGTTAAAAATGAGTTACGTAATGTAAGTGTAGTGAAAACAGCTTTTCTGGAAACCGGCTATTCCAAACCTCTTTATCTTCATCGCTCATTGCCACGTACTTAATATTCTTATCCTAAGACTTGACAAATACTTGATTTTTTTACACAAACTATAATTTCATGCAGTTGTACATCTATAATGCAATCATACATTTCTGAAAAAATGACCCTTTCGGTCCAACTCAATGTTTGGTCCCTGAAAAATCAAGAAAGGCTTTTCAACTCTTCACTTGAAGTCCCCCCCTTTATCTCTCCCATACATACTGATTCCTTGAATGAAATCTCTTCCCGAACCTCTAAATTACTATGCAGAATTTAAAACCCACCTTCCATTCCCCCTAGAAGAAGGGTAGTCTGAGCACAAAGAAAGGTTGCTTCCTAATAATCACGGGCACTGGCAGGCTGGATTAATAACAGCCAAGTCTGTCGGAAACAAAAACACAAAGGTCTTATCTTTGATATGCTCAGAGGTTTTAGGCTGGTTTTTTTTTTTAAAATTATTTCTGTTTCAGTGTGACACACATTGTCTGAGGGAAGGAGAGGGAGGGACTCTGCTGGCAACCCCATTATCTATAGCTCATTGTTAGCCTGGGGAGAAGATATCACGCACTGTGCCACCTTTGTGAATCTTGGAGACTCGGATAACCTACTTTGGCTTTCTAGCAACTATAGCAATCTGGACCCTCCAAACAGGCTGCGCTGATTGCTCGTGTTAAAGTATTCAGCCTTTGAAACTGTACACAAACCACTTGACAAAGTCCCAAGGGCAACAGTTAGGTAAAACAAGACTGAGAACAGGTACAGGAGCTGCTAATGGGAGCTGCTTTAATAGTGATGCTCTACTTAAGAGGCTCTGCCTTAATTATCATCCTGCACTGTATGGACTATTTTATACTCCACTGTGCTAGGGTTATTGTTCCTGTAAGTGTCTGCAGGGAACTGGGGACAGACGGGGGACTGAAGATCTGAGGGTTAGTCAACCAGACTGATGCCACCTGATTTCCAGGACCGTCCATTCCAACAGGAACATTCCTGAGGATTCATGACGTGAGGAATTCAGGAATTCAGGGTCAGGAATTCAAGGTCATCTTTGGCTATTTAAGGATTTGAAGGCCAGCCTGGACTAGAGAAACAAAAACGTTGATAAGTGTATGTTGATAAGTGCATGTTATTTCTCTGGAAATATGTCTTCCCATGGATTCTTATTAAAATGCAGCTTGCTATCAAATGAAAGGGTTTATCTAATAACACCTGCTTGTGAAACCTACTGAAAATCTAAAACTTAGAAGAAACACATGGTTCAAGGCACGAGGAATCTGCACAAGGTCACACAGCAAGTGACAGGCTGCCTAGAAGAGAAAGTCTGTGGGCTCCAGGCAGAGACTCTGTCGGCCCCAAACCACAGTTTCTCTCCAGATGATTCCCTAAAAGTGGCAATGACTAAAACTAGGTTGTAAAACTGCGTTTGAGTTATTGGCATTTCTCCCCAAAAGTCTGATCTCCAAAAGAATTTATGGATATTGGATGCTTCGTTGTCATAATTTACTGTCAATAAATTGTGTTATTCCTCTCACTAACTGTGGTAAATCAAAGATCCGTATTGTTCTCAAGCCTCCACTGACATGCTGAAAGACTATGTGTGCTTTACTGTGTTGGATGCCTTTGGGGCAAAGGAAGCCTTGTCTTGGAGCTCACAACCACCAGCCCAACCTTCATCTCTTCAGGACACCTTTTCAAAATAAAACCAGCTGCTTCTCAAGAGACCTTGCTTCTGCCATTGGAGGAATCCAGCCCATTTCTCGGTTCAGTTCTTCTGGCTTTGAGTCCACAGTTCCACTTACAAGCTCATCCCAGACCTATAGGAGGATCAGTAGGCAGGGATAGGGAGGAGGGCGTAGATGAGGGGGTGGTGAGGGGGAGATCAGAGGCCAGGTCACTCCTGCTTTAGGGTCTAGGTGAGTTGTGTTTTCAGGAATGTATGTTTAAGGTAACTCTGATTCATGTTCCTTTCTGGCCATTCCAAAGTCTTGTCTTGAAGATTTATACAAGGAGAGGCAGCTGAGGGGACAATGGGGACAGAACCTTGAAATCCACACTATAGATGTGAATCTTTCTGTTCAATGACTGGAAAGGCCAAAGATACAGAATGGGAAGATAGGGAAGGGTGTATCACAGAGAGAAATTCCAGCAAGTTTGAAGTTCCAGGCACGGAGACTGGGTTAAGGTTACTCAAGCTACAACCATTAAAGAGAATTACCACCACGGGTCTCTTATTGGGAAGCAAGTATAGTAAGCCAGATTAGCAGCCTCATTCTTCAACATTACTTTTCAACATTACTCTTTTTAAAAATTTATTTATTTGCAATCAGAGAGCTGGGGAGAAGAGAGAGAGAGAGAGAGAGAGAGAGAGAGAGAGAGAGAGAGAGAGAGAGAGAGAGGGAGAGAAAGGCACACAAGGCCCTCTTGCTACTGCAGATGAACTCCAGACACATGTGCCACTTTGTGCCTCTGGCTTTATGTAGGTACTAGGGAATCAAACCGGGTCCAACAGGTTTTGCAACCAAACACCTTTAACTGCTGAGCCATTCCCCAACTACTCTTTTGTACTCTATGTATTTCTTCCCACTGAAGGAGCTTTGGCTCTGTGGTCTTCCATCAACTATAGCAGCAACAGAAGCCAGTTTTAAGGCTCACTCATGAAGGATCTCATCCGTTTCTGCCTTGTGTGGATGCCATCCATGGCCATGAGGAGAAATTTCTATTAGAAGGTGCTGCTCATTCGGCCTGGACCCAGGAGGAAAACATGTGGGGTTAACCAGCCAACAGGTAGAAAGGAGACAAGCCCAGTGAGTTCCTGCAAGATGAAGAACAGCCACTCAGCTGAGCTCAGTGCTACCCCCCAGCCATCTAACAGGTGTGAGAGAAATAGATGCTATTACTATATGCCCAGGGGATTTCCTGATTGTTGGTTAAATGATCAAGAAACAGTGTTTTGTTGGTGGCTATTTCTTTCTCTTTTTATCTCCTTCTTAGAATAGACCATATAAAGAATGGAATCAGTTCCCTGAGTTGTGGTGGGTGAGTATTAAGGCTGCCTTAATGTTGCGAGTTTAGGGGTCCTTGTGTCGAAAATCCTTGGTTTCTGTCTCAATGGCCTATCCTGTGTTGATTGAATGGCTGTGGTTATAGGTCCCTTGTTCATCTGTCATTGTCTGCTGGGTTCCCTATGGATCCTCCACGATATGACTGTGGTGGCTCCTCTCTTACCAGGATCTCAGCCATCAGCCTATGGTGGGTTGGGAGGGTTAGATGGTCCACAGCTCTCTCGTTGCATCCTGAAAAACACAAACACCTTTGGCTTATCCTGAGTTGGTTGAATGGCTGTGAGCAGAAGAGGGGGCAGAAAGATTGTGAGAGCCGTGGTGGGGGAGATGGTCCAGAGGCATGGCACCCATCAGTAACAACACACTTGGGCCAGGAAGACCAGGCTGAGTACTAGGATACCCAGGATCCCTTGCCACAAGGACTAATACAGACAGCCCATGGAGGAGGATATCCAACTGAGCGGGGAGGGGGGAATTTAGGAATTTGGGATAACAACTCATGGTTTGCCCACTAAATAATGTAACTCATTATGGACAATAAATTTATATTTAAAAAAAAGAATGGAATCACTTTATTTCTTCTGGGTTATTTTCTTAGTGACAGAACAGGGTATTCAATGACTATTCTAATAAGGATCATGTAACTATGTCTTTACCTTTCAGAAAGATAGGATGCTGTCTTCCTATTTTTTTGTACTAAAAACAGTGAATATGGCATTATTTTTGGAATATAATGCTAATATCATTTTGTGGGAAAAGACATTAGTAGGAACTAAGTCGTATAGATATTCGAAGTGTACAACTGAAGCTTTTTTGTACGAAGATATATCATTTCTCATTGCAAAGATTATGTGTTACATTGACAAAGGTCTAGAACAAAGGGAAAGAAGGGGACAGACTGGGTTGACAGTTTTATCTTGGATTATTGAGGAGATGCAGAAGATAATAACAGAAACATTAAAATAAAAAATTATCTGCAAAAAGAATTTTGATGAGGAAAGAAGAGGGCATGGGAGCTTGAGTACCCTTGGATTTAACAATTTCCTAGGGAAGAAGGAGTCAGCATGGGGATGGCATGAAAGAGCCAGAAAGGAAGCAGGAGCAAAATACAATGGGTGGCAAAGCAGGGACTCTTCATAACGAAGCAGGAAGATGGAACAGGGTCCAGTGATGCCCTGAGAACCAAGAAGCAGAAGGGCAGAGACACTTTGTATCTGTAGAGGTGAATATGGAAGATAGGCCATAAATTACCCATCAGTGATCTAACTCATCACAGAAGCAAAGAAAAAGGAGCTGGTGTGGAGGAGAGTGGAAGATACTGATTCATTTTCTAGAAGATACATATGATCTGGGTGATTTCTCTGTTACATCGTTCTTAGTAGGAACACAAGAAAGGAGAGTAAAGAAATTCAACAGAAAAAAAAAGACAGCAAGAAAGCTAAGGTGACCAGAAATATTAATCAGTCACATTTGGGGGGGGTAAAAAAGTGTTTTGAGCTAAATAAAAATACATAACTAGAGAGGACCTTGTCTCAGTAGGAGTTGCTTGATACTGATGAGGTACTTTGAAAGACTTTGAAAGACTTCCTTAGTGCATACAGTGAAAGCTAACACGTGACTACTATGAACTAGGCACGTTTCTATTGATTATATATCGAAGTTCATGGGTAACTTTCCTACAATGTTAAACAATTCCCACGTCACAAACTAATAATCAGAGCACATCTGGGATGCAACTCCCTGAGCCCAAGTCCATGCTGTTTCATCAGATCATGTTTCTGGGCTTAAATGAGGAAGAGAAGCAAAACAGAACAAGGAAGTGAAAACAAAGATAACTGTCAAAATGTTTAAATTTAATTAGTGAACCGACTACACTGGTTCTCGTATTCCCACAGAGTGACCTGCAAATAGCCTTGTCGCCCTGGCTGAGAAGTAAGGGGGTCTGCGGAAGTCAACGCTACCAGGAAAGTGAAGGAGAAAAGCTATGACCCTAGAACCATGATCGCGAGTTGGAAGTGTCTCCCTCCTTTCATTTGCTTAATTAGTGGAGATTATTTAACTCGCTGGGAGCCCCGGATCTTACAACTTTTCCCCATATTGTTTCCATAGTGCTTTCAAATATATCTGCTTAACTTTTGCTTATTGAATATCAGCCTTCCCTCTAAGCAAGAACAATTATACACAAGTCTTGCCACTTACATAACTAATTCACTTAGGTGTGTGTTTTCTGAGCTACAACTACAACTGCTGTGAGTGCCCCATAGATCGGTGGTAAAAATTCAACAAACCATGTGTGCATTGATACTTGGCGGAACATAGACAAATGTCAAGGTCATTACTCTGCTGGGCATTCATATTCCACAACACTGCCCCATGGTGGACTCCTCATCTCTCACTTTCTTCTTGGCTTTCTTCATCCCATATCTTTTAAAAGAATATTTTATTTATTTATTTGCAAACAAAGAGAGGAGAGACAGACAGCGAGAATGAGCATGCCAGGCCTCCCGCTGCTGGAAACGAACTCCATGTGCATCTGGCTTTCTGTGGGTACTGGGAAATCAAGCCGGGGTCCTTAGGCTTTTCCAGTCAAGTGCCTGAGCTGCCAAGTCATTTCTGCAGCCCTCACCTTACGTCTTAGTAACAACATAGCCAAAGATTAAATGGAAAAGCACTATACAGTTATATCATTGAATTGAAAACCCAGAGAAGTCCAAAAGGCTTTGCATGCTTTACTGTTGAATCTTCACATTTCAACATTACATGCATGCATTTATAGGGTCTAACATCTCTGAGAATACAGAAACATCTTGCAAATAATATAATAAGAAATATACTGCACAGTAGATCAAATTAGCTCAACAACTACTTTTGAATGTCTATAGACATGATTGGGGTTTTAAATTTTATCTATTTATTTATTTATTTATTTATTTATTTATTTATTTATTTGTGTGTGTGTGTGTGTGTGTGTGTGTGTGTGTGTGTGTGTACACAATGTGGTGTGTGTGCTATGATGTGGCACCCCATAAGCTAGCCTGTAACTGAGTGTATTCAACTATGGTAGCCAAAGCCCAAAATTAGGTATCAGCTCTATCGCTCTTCTACCTGGTCTTCTTTTAAGCCAGATTCTTTTTACTGAGTTAGGAGCATCCCAGGCTCTTACAGCTCTGGGTTCTGTACTTCCCTGTGAGACTAAGGTTATCAGCATGTGTTGGCCATGCCCACCCTTTTACATGGGATATGGAGGTTCCAACTCAGTCAGTCTCAGGCCCCCTGAGGCCTTTATGCCTGTGCAGGAAACAGATATAACCCACTGAATCGCCTCTCCAGCCCCTAATTGAGTTTGACATTTTAAAAGGTTCGGTGATAGGAAATTTGAATTCCAATATCCACAAGGAAAGCTTTGTTGGAACGTGGCCATTCCTGTTTCTTTACCTATTGCCCGTGGCTGCGTTCTTATCACCATGGCAGAATTCAGGCATTGCGACAGACTCCATTCACCTGATGCCTAAAATACCAAGCCATGTACAGAAAATTTTATTCCTGTTATACTTTAGTTGACAACACTATGTCTTTCTTAGTGGTTTCATTGTACTTTTCAGAGGAGAAGAGACAATAGTGTATGCATTAGCATATCATGTAGCATTTATGGATATGCTCTTAGGGCTTGGCTCAGGTGACTATGGAAACTGAGAAGCCATTTGTAAGCTGAAGACCCAAGAAAGTCAGTTGTATACATATAGTTCAGCCCAAGTCCAAAGGCTTTTATGAATCAGGGAGATTGGGCTGGAGAGATGGGTCAGCGTTTAAGGCACTTGCCTCCAGTGCCTAAGGCCCTGGGTTCAACTCCCCAGGACCCACATAAGCCAGACCCACAAGGTGGTGGCTCTTATGCTCTCTCTCTCTCTCTCTCTCTCTCTCTCTCTCTCTCTCTCTCTCTCTCTCTCTCTCTCTCTGTATCTCTCTGCTTGAAAATGAATAAAGAAAATATTTTTAAAAAAAGAATCAGGGAGGTCAATCATGTGCACCTCAGTCTGAGCACTGAACAGTCCAGTGTCCTAGCTCAGAGTGTCAAGTGTTACTCTCCTGCTCCCACATTGCTCTGTGCAATCCCTCAACAAAGTCCATGATGATACCTGTTGTAGTTAGTTTCATGTTTCTGGGATGAACTTCCAAAGAGACACAGTTCATGGGAGGAAGGTACTTTATTCAGGCTTACAGATCCAGCGAGAAGTTCCATCAGTGGTGGAAGAAGCTATTTCCATACATCTAAACAGAGAGAAGCAACCAAACAACCCACCAAAAACAACAAGCAGGTTCGAACAAGCAGCAAGGGCCCAAGCAGAGCTCAAACCTCTCTGCATACCTTTGGGTTGTAAATCAGATCTGCTCCCAAATATACTTTAGGGCTGGACTCCAGGATCCGCTCCCCACCCCTCCCACCCAATGATACCTCTTCCAGCCAGGTGGCTAGTGATCCAAGCTACAAGCTTAATAAAGCACCTGAGTCTACGGGATCACACATTCAAACTACCACACCGTCCATACTGGAAAGACAACTACCTTTACTAAATTCACCAATTCAACTGAAAGGCTATCGTTCAGGATCACCCTTATAAACACACTGTGAAATAATGTTCAACAACTATTGAGGCACCCCATCATCTTGCCAAGTAATACATAAAAGTAGCCATGATGTTCTTAATTATGACAGCAGTAGCAATTTGTCACAGTCAGCCACAGGCTGCTGGGATGAATCTTCAAACCAGGCACAATTTCGGGGAGAAACTATTTATTGAAACTACAGATTGAGGGGAAATTCTGTAACAGCGAAAGAGGCTGGCCCTCTTTCAAAGGTCTAAGCAGAGAGAGAAACCCATCCCCAACACCACACACAGAACAGCAAACAGGCAGGAGATCCATGAGAGAATTTCTTCTCCTTTATATAGCCTTAGGGTGGGGAGGGTCTTACAACCCTTCCCCAGACTTAATGGCTTCCTGAGTCTCTGGAATTTCCTTCCTGCATGGCCCACACAGGAAAGGATGTTTACTTCCAGCTTCTTTGAGCTTCTTTACATCCTGCCCCTTGCTGAGAGGCTGCCTTCCTGTAAACATCCTCAGAGACCCACCCAAGATAATTAAAAAGATCGAGTTGACAACAAAACCTAACCATCACACCATTATAACTAACTGGTAGTCTCCAGCCAGTCGTCAGTAGAATATGCTGGATTCGTGAAACTAGTTTTTTGTTTGTTTTTTGGTTTCTTTGTTTGATTAAATCAACTTTTCTTCTTCCAGGCAACAGTATGAGTTGATTTGGTCATATGAACAAATGTGTAAGAGGAGGAAAAAAAAAAACCAAGAGGGCTGATTAAATTCAATCTTCAACTTTTTGTAACACGTTAGTGCAGTAATAATATTATGAAACTTATCATTCTAGGCAACCCAGAAGTGTAATTTGATTTCATTTGTTTCAGATCCTCAAGTCCTTACTCCAATGTATATCTACATATTTCCACATGTTGGAATGAAAAAATTGGACTTTGTAATCAGAGAGATACAGACTTGAGTCCCAGCCTTATCTGTGATGAGCTAAGTGGCTGACAGATTACTTACCTTTCCTGAGCCTCATTTCTTCCTTATATAACATGGCACTCTCTCAGCAATTTGCTGAGAGATGAAGTGAGGTCTGTTAAATAATAAATAGAGCTTCCAAGCCTAGTACCTGCTTCATAGATGGGGTTCAGTTTTCATTTGTTTTCTACCCATTTCATCACCCACAAAATTTGTTTCTGACCCACATGGGCCATTTTAATCAATTTATAATATGCCTTCCAATAACTATTGCTAACTATCTACATATTTTAGAACTTTATATTATTCAAATATTTGTGTCCCAGGGAGATGACTCAGTGGCTAAGAGCTTACTGTGTAAGCATGAGGACCTGAGTGTGGGCCCCTGGCACCCATGTGTAGGGCTGAGCATTGTGGCATCTGCATGGAATCCCAGGGCTGGGGAGGTGGAACCAGGTGGATCTCTGGGGCTTGCTAGCTAGATGACCTTACTGAATCAGTCAGTGAGCTCCAGGTTCAGTAAGAGACCTGTCCCAAAAAGCAAGGTGGTGAACTACTGAGTAAGATACCTGACATTGACCTCTGAACCCCATAAGTACACACACTCACACACACACTCTCACACACACACACTCACACATGAGCAGATACACACACTCACACATACATGAGTACAAACACATGAGCACACATACACTCACACACACATACACACATACACACATACATACACATTCACACACACACCACACACATACACACACTCACACACACTCTCACATTTACATACACACACACTCACACTCACATACACATACACCACACACACACACACACACACACACACACACACACACACACACACGAGCACATAGTCCATACAGACACATACTGCTGTTAGAAAGAGGAACTTAATATTAGTTAAAAGAAATAGATTAGCTACCAAAGTGTGTCTTTATGACTTTGTAGTCAGGCTGAAAACTGACTCCCAGGGAGTGAAAGCAATCAATAACTTGCCTTCCCTGTTGCCTCTATGAAATGAGTGCTTTATTCCTGTAGTAGGTAAGAAAGTCTACATAAACCCACAGGGGAAAAAACTCCAAATGGAGAATCAAACATATATAGGCAAATCTCAGAGATTCTAATGTCAAAATAATAATAGTGGTGTTCTTGAGGTAACTCAGGCCCAGAAAGCCAAACACCGCATGCTCTCCCGCATATAATGGCACAGCCAGTAGTCACAGATTGTTACTAGAAAACTTCATTGCCAGGGATGGAATACCTTCCAGTGAGTTGTTGGCCAGGCAGGTTCCTGAGGCCCTGGAAGCATTACAGGCCATTGACAAGGCTCTTGGTTGCCCACGAGAATGAGATGGTAAGACCCTATTGCTAAAGACCACACGGGCTTGGGCTGCAGGCCACTGAGAAAACAAGCTGGAGCTGAGCTGGAAACCTCCTCCCTGTTAACCAGCTGACAGAAAGCTGGGAAAAGCTATGGCTGCATGCAGCCCTATGGGAGAGAGAAGTCACCAATGATGTGAATAGCAGTGGACCTTGCAAGCCTCAAGACTGGCCAGCCAGGCCAAATGTGGACCAAATATGGGCCTGGGGCAATAGTGGTATGTCTATTGTGGGGGAAGCCAACTGCTCTCTAATTGGACTGGAAGACCTCCCCACAGGAGGGAATACATACCTGGTACTGAAGACCTGGTCAAAAGCCTATGGTGGGGGAGGTCATGAGTCCTAGGGGAGTAATACCAGCTGGCTAAATGCATATATTAAGCCCACCAAACTGTCTTATAAGCACTTTTTTAAAACAATGAACATACTCATAATGATATTGCTGCTCTCACTCTTGTCTAGAGAAGCTTCTCTTTTTCAGATGGTGGTGACCACTGGGATAACTCAAAAGACACCATAGTGCTGAGAAGAAATGACAGTGGAGTGTTCAGCACTGGGACATGTCTATCACACTTCCCAAGGCTCAGGATCTATTGTGGAAGAGGTGGTGGAAAGATTATAAGAGCCAAAGGAAGGGTAGGACTGCTTACAATGCAAACTTCCAGACACAAAGTGGCCTTGATATTCATGACTTCACAGTGCCTGATAATACCTACACATAATGGGAGGAAAAGATGATGACACCGAAACAAAACAGAGACTGAGAGGGGGAAGAGATATGGGGGAGGGTGGGGAGGGAATCATAATGGGTTTTGGTCAATAATTATAGAAGCTATCAACAAAAAGTTTTTTAAAAATGATGAAAGAACTCTGGTTTAAAGAAACTCATTTCTTCAATGGTCCTACAGTTTGGGCAAGTGTGGAAAATTACAAGATTACTGTTCCAAGTTAGCACATACCAACCCAGGCTAGTTCACGGTAGCATGCCAAAAAGATTTTTAAAAGGAAACTTTAAAAAAAAATGTGTCATTAAATGAGGACTCAGCACTTCCTATGGGACATCACTAAGGAGTAACAGCAGGTTGGGAAGTTATCTGTCCATGGAGTATCATCTCATGACAGGCTCCTCAGGTGTGGACAGAACTCCTTGAGGTTTGTTTCTTTACTTATGCCTTCATTTCCTCAAGTATCTTCTTAAGGTTTATTGTTGCGTCTAGCTTCCAGCAACTACTCTGCTCTGTTGAGAATAGGATACAACTCTGGGCAAGTCTCTGGTTGGCTGCTTTAGTTCCCGTTCTCATTTCCTGAACTGATCTATAAGGAGGTGAGGGTTTATGACTGACCTTGCAGACATCACAAACCAAGTCTTCAATCAGACAGCGCTGCTATGCATGGGTGATGACACTCTAGCCAAGCCCATAGATGACCAAAACGAGACCTGTTACTATGGTATGTCAGACACATCTTAAAGTCCTTGTGGACTTTGTGCTCCCAGCAGGTTGGGAACTGACCCCTATGTTCTCCTCTCCCTGGCTCTTCATTCAAGAAGGATGCGGGGTTCTTGAATGCTCAGAGACACATTATTGTTATGATTTCTTTCTCAGTTTCTTTATGGAGCTCTCTAATTTCTTATTAGCATAGTTCTCTCTAATCACTTTTATTTTCAGTTTCAATGCCTTAATTTTTCCTACTTAGTGATTAAATCTTACTAATCCTTAGTTTTATCTATTTCTACATTTAAACTTTTTGTCTTATAGGCTTAAGTATTTTATCTCATTCTTTAATCATCTATACTTTTATAATTTTAGTGATCCACTCTTTTATCTTTTCTTTTAAACTCATTTGTTTAATCTTATTTTCAAAACTCAGCATTTTATCCTCTTGGGATTTTAATTCTTTTATATTTTATATTTAATTTGATTGTTGTGTTTAAATTTTCCTCCACACCTCTATGGCTTTAACTTTTACATTCTTTCTTTTTGAAAATAAATTTTTTATCATGTTTGACAACACAAGCATTGAATGGTGGGGTGATGATCACGGTAATGAAATAGAAGGGGAGAGAGTCTATGCCTGTGAAAAATCCATCAGTCTGGCAGCTCCTGGTTCCAGTCACTGGCTCCTTCCTTCACTGAACTGTTGATCAAAGTGCTTCATACATACTTTACATGCTGAAGGTAAATTATATGGAATATTTATAGTGTTCCTGTATTTTGACTGTAACCCATCCCATGATGTCAAGTGTGGCAATTGTCACTTCTGGAACTGGAAGAACTTCTGATTTTCAATAGTTTCCAGCCTGAAGACTTTTGAATTAGGGCTGTTCAACCTGTTATACTAATAGTAGCAGAGAGGGGTCGGGGGCCTCCTTTCTCTGCAAGGCTCTTTGAGCCTTCTGCCTTTCACCAAAATGAATACTTAAGTCACTTTAGACATTGGCTTCCTCCTTTCCCTTCCCTCTAAATTCCTCACTTTAGGAGATTTGAAAAATTCTCAATCAGTATCACAAAGATTATACTCTTTACACAAAAAAAGGCAGCTTGTTTATGGAGATGACTTCTCTTCCTTAGATCTTTGACCATGCTGGCTTTGACACTTAGCAGGCATCAGCAGCCAGGAGGAAATGGCTGGCAGGAGAACGTTCATAAAGAGCTTCTACTAGTGAGGACAAAAAACTACAAGCAGGTGGTGAGCAATGATCTCTCCTGTCTACTTCTAAACAAAGGAAAACACAGTGGACAACAATAACCTGGTTTCTGCTTCCGTTTGAACACTCAGGTTTTTACTGTTGTTGCTGTTTTAAAAACAGTAGTACTTCATTCATAAACTTATAGAAAGATTAACTGAACTGATATTCACAAAACTCATAGAATTCTGCCTGGATAGCTTTAAGTGTTAGCTAGATTTAATAATGTGTATATTTTCTAAGTCAAATATACATATTGACTAGTGTCATAGAAAAATCTTCTTATAATGTAGTGAACTCAAGTGCTGCTTTCTTACAGTGGAGATTAAGGAAACTAATCAAGGTAAGAGTTAAATCTATCATTGATATTATTTGTGTCATCAGCATCATCAGTTTTAGTGAGGCAAGGTGATCTGTCTTCTGCAGACAACCTCAGATTTTCGGGGCCTATTCTCTTTACATCAGACACTTCTGTCTTGTCCATCTTCTTTCTCTTGGGCACAAGTAAGTGTCTGATATTTGCTTCTTTAAAGATCTTAAGGGACAAGTAAATCTGAAGAAAGAATTAATGATCATTGTTACAGATTTAATCTGAAACATCCCTGACACATTCATGTTTTCAGTGCTTCATCTCCAGCTTTTGACCCTACTTTGAAGGCTATATCACTTTTAGATAGTGGATCCTGACTGGTAGAATTTGGGGGCAGGTTGTCTTTGAGGATCATAGTCTGAGCCTGGTTGCTGCCTCCTGACTCTGTTTTCTGCCACAAGGTGAACCAATTGCCACAGACTCTCACTGCCATGAACTACACCATGGTTCCCTGATTATTATGAACTGAAATCCCTCTGAAACTCTGAGTCAATATGTAAGTCATGCCTCCCTTCAGTTGCTTTCAGGTAACTTGTCAAGGTAATGAGATAATTGAATGATAAAAATAATATAATAATAATAAATAATAAGGAAAACTGAACCTGTGAGTAGATCCATTGCTGGGATAAACACAACCATGCTATTCTTAGGCATTTTTAACTCATTTTCAGGAGACATAGAATATAAAAGAATTTGGAGACATGGACTAAAGAAGCCTTAGAATGCTGTAAACAAAGTTTAGTGGGTCATTCCACTAGAAGTTCAGAGACAAAATGCTGGCAGGAATGTGGAGAGTAAAGATTCTATTCCCAGGAACCTAGCAGGGAAACTTATAAGCTACAAAATCAAGCAGCTGGACAAGACACACACACCCGTGTAATAGTTGTACACAGCCTATACAGGTAACTAACAGCTCTCTGATTGGGGGAAAGCTCTCAGTGGGGGAAAGCTCATACCTGGTACTGAAAGCCAGTCAGAATCCTAGGGATACAATGGTCACAGACTCCAGAAAGAAGCCTCACTAGTCTTTGATCAAAAAGAGTGGCTGGACCCATCAAAATGTCTGTCAAGTAACTCTGCTTTTCCCCTTCAATCCATGCTGCTCTCGCTCCTGGTTGGAGACTCTGGTTTTTTTTTTTAATTAATATGTTTATTTATTTGCAAGTAAAGAGAAAAAAAGCAAGAAAGAGAGCATCAGGGCCTCCTGCCACTGCAAATGAACTCTAGATGCATGCACCACCTTGTGCATCTGGCTTTGTGTAGATACTGGGGAATTGAATCTTAGCCATCAGGCTGTGCATGCAAGTGTCTTTAAACACTGAACCATCTCTCAAGCCTAAATCTGTTGTGTGTGTGTTTGTTTGTGTGTGTGTGTGTGTGTGTGTGTGTGTGTGTGTGTGTGTGTTTAACAGATGACAGCGAAAACTAGGGAATAGCAATATCCATCAATAAAATGAGAACAGATACCTGACTGCCTAGCATGACTCTAGCCAACTCTTGCACATCTTCCAGGACCCAGGTGATAAAACAGAGGAAGTGAAGATTTAAACATGAATGCTGCTCTTATTGCTGTCTTGACAGACTGCTCCAGGAAGATGGTAATAGACAGTGAGGACACTCAAAACTCATCAAAGGAGACATCCAGAGGTGGCAGAGAGCTAGCTCAACACTAAAGCTGATTTATAACACACCCACCAAGGCTCAGGGAACGTTGTAGAAGAGTGGCAGAAAGACTCTGAGAACGACACGGTGGGAAGGAGTATTCAGAGGTATTGCCTCCCTCACACAGAGACTGACTGCTGAATTCATAACCCCATAGTGAAACCCCACTGAGGAAGCCCCTCAGTGAAATGGGGGCTGGGAAGAGATAAGATGATAACACAAGGGCAGTAGAACAAAAACACAAGTTGTCCATAGTAAAGTTCTAATAAATAATAATAATAAAAGAATATGCATATGAGGTTTTAGATTAGAACCAGGACTATGTCAGGAACTACACCAGAGGCCATTTGTGTAATGAACTAATTCTTTGACAAAGGAAATTTTTAACTTCTTTATTGTTAATAATCAGATACGTAGTATGAGCAAGTCTTATGATGGTACCCCACAGTTGTACATTGTCTCTGGATATTCTCCCTCACCATGGCTCCTACAATCTTTCCACCCCCTCTTCCAAACAGTTCCTTGAGTTATAGTGGGTGAGTTTTACGTATGCTCTAATGTTGAAATCTTAAGAGTCTCTGGATTTCTACTTTGGACTATTTTGGGTATTCTTGGTGTCTGTCTCCATTGACCTTTCATAGGTTATCTGACTTCATGTGGATGTCATTCTCTTGCTCCTCCCACCACTTCCTCAAAGGTTTCATTTGAGCCCTAGATGGTAAGTTAAGAGTGGTTCATCTGCTAAGGTGTCAGCCATCATCTTAGTTCTTCTTGGTGGAATTGGCTTGTCCATGGTTCTGAAAAATTCAAACAGAATCTCCATGGGAGAATGAGATCACTATAGGTTTACTGAGACAAGTATTGTTAATGTGGCAAGATTCTAATGGGTGTAGCCTCTCAGTAGACTCCTGGTTAGTGGGAGTTTCCCTTTGGAGGCCAGGTTCTTGGTCTCAATAAGAATTTGCCTTCAGTTCCAGTTAAAGGTCCCTTGCCAACTGAGCAAATCACTTAGCCAATCCATAAGCCATTGATTACCCACCTAGGTTAAGTGCCACTATTGCACAGATGAGCACTTCTTGGCTTGCTGGTCTCTGCCGTATAGCAGGGTCCTCATTGTTTTCAGAACATAATCAGTGTTGTCTATCAGTGAACTCTGCTTTCTCCAAATATCATTGGCCAGTTTCCCCTGGCAGCTCATGTAATGCCTTCCATCAGTACACATGCTACCATCTGGTTTCTTTTCCAGACCCAGTGGGATCTCTCAGTGTTGTGTGATAGCAGTCTGTGGTATCTTCATCAATAGGGTCTTACCTTTTGCCTGGAGTGGGTATTCAAGAGCTTTGTCATAAACTTGTCTTGTATTTGGGACTTCATGCATCTATTTAATTAACAGTTCAGTTTGAGAAGTAACCAATTACTGGGACAGAGTCAAAGGCCAGAGCCACTTGTCTTGAGGTTGGGTTCCCACCCTGTTCAGGGCCCCTCTTATCAGATGCCCATGGCTTCCTCAAGGGCTTACTATATGAAAGTAAGGATTTTATGGTATTGATTCATTATTGGTTTAGATTAGTGTATAACCCCCGCCCTCCTATTCCCCCCTCCCCTTTGTCAGTCTCTCAATTCACCTGTCAGGTTTGCTTACTATTCAAGCTTAAACTGGTCAAAAACCACAGATGAGGGAGAATATGTGGCTTTTGTCTCTCTTTTCTTGTATGCATTCACTAAATATGATCTGCTCCACGTCTGTCCACTTTTCTTTAAATTTCATTATGTCGGTTTTCCTTACTGTTAAGTAGAATTCCATAGTGTATATATATATCACAACTTTGATATCCATTTGTCCAGTGATGGGCATTTAGGTTGATTCCAATTCTTAGCTATTATTAGTTGAGCCACTATAAACAGTGTTGAGCAAATGTCTCTGTGATAGGTAAGAATTTTGAGGGTAGATGCCCAGTAGAGAGACAGCGGGGCCTCTATGCATCTTTTTTTTCAGGAGTCTTCACATTGCTTTCCATAGTGATTGTACAAGTATGCAATCCCACCATGCAATGAATAAAGGGTTCCATTTCCCCCGCATCTATTATAGCATCCCCGGGATGAAGCCTGCCTACTCAAGGTGGATAAATCTGAGGTGTTGTTATATTCAGTTTGTGAGGATTTTGTTCAGAATTTTTGCATCTAAGTTCATCAGGGATATGAGCCTGTAGTTTTCCTTTCTTGTATCTTGGTACTTTTACTTGATACTTGATACTTAATACTTGGTATCTTGTATCTTTGGTATTTTGGTATTATCATAATCTAGAAGGAGTTTGGAGGCATTCCCTGTTCTCCAATTACACGAGAAAACTTCATAAAGAGTGGCTTCAGTTCACTTTCTCATAGGTTTCACTTGGGCCCTGTGTGAAGGCTAAGTGTGGTTTGTCTCCTGCCAGGATGCCAGCCTTCATCCTGTGTGAAGATCAGGGTGGTTTGTTTGTTTTGATTAAGAGTCCTACTTAGTTTTCAGCATATGGAGCCCATCTGAAGGAGATGTGTCATGGGGAGGTGGATCTCGTGCCCAGTCCTGCCAGGTGTGTCCCTGCAGGTGTGGTTTTTCTAAGCTCTGGGAGTATAATGCAGAGAGCCGGCTTCTTCCACCATGATGGAAGCTTCCTCTGGAATCTTTCTGCCTGAAATAAACACTGTCTTTCCATATTTCTGGTCTGGTGTTTGTCCCAGCAATGCAAAGATAATTGAAAACCCTGTTGTTGCCATCCATGCTGTTTGCCAGTAAGTTGCTGTCCAGGAGTTACTGCAACATGCCTGTCTGCCTACACACCACCCACCCCATTGATGTCGGTAATTCATCTGTTACCTCCAATCCTACAGTAACAGAATATTAAGTCGTCATTGCTCAAAGCTCTTGGTTCCTTCCTTTGTCTCTAACAGCTGGATCTCAGAAGGTAGAGAAACACCATACTTCTTGCATTTGCCCTACACAAGCAGTATCTAGACGGAAGATTTTGTCGGGCATGCTTCTGTTCTGGCTTACAGCTCAAAAATTTATCCTGGAGTCTAGATTTACAAAGCTTTCATGTTTTCCATAGCCCTTTCTTTCCCAGAGCACAAACTTATTTTTCTTCCAAATACACACAGATAGGGTAAACTGAGGCTATATGTTTCTCTTTAGGTAAAATTCATTTGTAATGAGAACATCTGCCAGATATTTTTCACAAAAGAGTGTATTTATCCCAGGTGTCATCTAATTATATCCTTGTTTTCTGCCAATTGCTTAGTTTCAATTCTTATTAGCTAACTTTATTGAATATATCTTGAATTCCTTAGTTATTTCTAGAACGACATGCTGTAAAAGCTAACCAACATACACAGATGGATGACCGTGCCAACGAGACCATCTTTGCTGCAGTTTCTTCACTGGCTCATGACTTGGGTCTTGACTTGCTTGCTTTCCCTTTTGTTTTCATTTACTTTGGCATAAAAGGGTATCATAGCAGTTAACCTATCTCTGGGGTGTGTTCAGGTTTAATAAATGAACTTGTAGAATGCCTTCTGAGTGCCTCGTGCAAGGTGAGCTGTAACTGCACATTATTGGTGCTGCTGTTACAGCTATGCCTGGGGACCCTCAGCCTTTAAGCTGCCTTGAGACAGGGAGGTCTCAGAAATAATAACAAGCCTGCTCCCAGCGTGCCTCTCTCTCCCACACCTCAGAGTACTTAGAGGCATTACCTTATTAATGTAAAGCTCAGCCTGAGATAGACGGAAATGAATACTGAATATTTCCCTTGCCAGGTGGGAGACATTAAGGTAACTCATTTGCATGTCCACACAGCTCACTTGTAACTTACCAACATTACAGCTCTTGGGAGACATAAACCCTGCTGGTTGTCAGAGTGTATGTCGCTCAGGTGATTGCAGCTGCCAACCGTGGCTTCCAGTCAGAAATTTCTGAAGTGTCTCAGAAGAGTAATGAGAGAATGCACATTAATAGATCAAGTACCCTAAAGATCACTTCCCTGAGGAGATTAACTAAAGCTATTCCAATATCCTTCCTTTTTTTTCCTCTTCTTTTTTGGGTGGTGGGGTGTTCTTTTTTATCATGGTAATGTTAATTTAATGCAGGAGAAGAATTTTGTTATAGTCAGCTGCTCCTTGCTGTGCAGAAAAGAACCCAAATAAAAGCAGCTTGTGGATGGAAAGGGTTCATTTTGGCTTACAGATGAGGGGAAGCTCCATGATGGCAGGGGAAACGATGACATGAACAGAAGATTGATGTCAACTCGTGGCCAACATCAAGTGGACAACAGCAACAGGAGACTGTACCACACACTGGCAGTGTGTGCCAACAGCACACCTCCAACAAGGGTCCAATTCCAAAATTGCCATCAGCTGGGGACCAAGCAATCAGAACACATAAGTTTATGGGATATCTGAATCAAATCACCACACATTTATTTGTAGTTTTGTAGGTTATTGACTATAAATGGCTGGCACATTGAATTCTATTTGAGACTATTCATGAATTAATTAATGAATTCTATTTGAGACTTGGGAGATGGTTCAGTGCTTATGAGTTTTTGCCATGCAAGCATGAAGGCCTGAGGGGTCTGAGCCCGCTCCCAGCAGCCACACAAAACAGCTGTTCCTGGTCATACATGTCTGTAACCTCAGTCCTGTGGAGACAGAGAACAGGATTATTGGCGCTTGCTGACAGAACAAAATAAAGGTAATAATAGCAGCTCTGGGCAGAGTGAGAGAAGACCGCAGGGAATCAAGCGACGAAGTGAAGAAGAAGGACACCTGACATCCTCCTCTGGTCTTCACCTGCATGCTCACAGAGTGTGCAATCTGCACACATTTGTACACACATCACACACCACACCACACATACACTACATGCACACACGTGAAGATATAAATAATATTCCAAACCATAAGAGACTGTTATGTAGTAGATAAGAAACCATGGGCTGAGAAGGAGGGTGTCTGCCTAGAGTGCCATCACTTAAAAGACAAAGAAGCTCTTGAGTAAAACAAAGACAGCATCAGCTTACTAGATTGTGAGAGCCGTGGTGGGGGAGACGGTCCAGAGGCATAGCACCCATCAGTAACAACTGACTTGGGCCAGGAAGACCGG
>PVHP010002562.1:0-88301 GCA_004024765.1 Zapus hudsonius
ATGATTCTACCCATAGAAGAGTGCTATGCTTGCTTTTGATCAGAGAGAGTTCTTTTGGCAGTTGGTGGAGACTAGCAGAGACGATCATAACTCATCAGAGTGCTGAGAATAAGTGACTATGGCATGCTCAGTGTTAACGAGATATCAATGTCACCCCTTCAAGGCTCAGGGAACATTAAAGGAGAGGGGACCAGAGAATGGAAGAGCCAGAGGATGGATGGGCAGAGTCCCGTGGAATGATTCTTCCGGACATGGTATTGCCATTGCATTCATGACCTCATGGCAACCCTTTTTACAGTCACAAGACCTACACAATGCTGGGCCTGATATTCTATCAGGAATCTCCCCCACAAAGAGTTATTGGAAGTTGATGGTTGCTTGGGGAGCCAGAGACATTTTCTTCAGTGGTGTGGCTACTGGTAGATTACATGAGCTCTGGCAAATAGTCCCCCACTCACCCATGCTCATGCAGGCAACCCCGATTAAACTCAGTGCATGCACACACACACACACACACACACACACACACACACACATTATCAAAATAGATGAGGAAATAGGAAGAGGGGGTACTGGGGAATCAAACCTGCGTCTTTCAGCTTTGTAGGCAAGGGCTTTATTCACTGAGCTATCTCTCTTGCCTCACTTCCTGGCAATTTTTAAAACAATGTTATAAATGTATTTAATTTTTATACATTTAGGTTTTGCTTCCACTGCCTTTTGTCATATATTCTAGAAAAGTCAATTGTCGTGTTTTCATGATAAGTTATAATACCTTCCATAAACAAGTCCACAGAATAAGATTTTGTATTTATCTATGTTTGGCTGGTTCCATTGCTCTGGAGACATCTTATACATTGACACATTTTGGCTCCTATTATTCAAACCAATGGTAAAATTTTTCAATAAAATAGTTTATTTTGGAAACTTCTTTTTTAGAATGGAATTCATTCCCCATACTAAATATCACTCCTAACTAAATAAATTAACTTCTAATTTCATAGGAAAAACTTGGAGCTATATGATTGATAATTGTCTTTACTCAGGTATTTTAACAGATTTGCAAGGCTATGATATACATGTCTGCTATCATCACATAAACCCTTCCACAGCCTTCTAAAGTGGGAGGAATGGACATGCAAACATGACCTGGAAGTATAGTGACTTTATGTGTATAAAAACAAGAAACACAAGTTTACTTATATTGTAATGAGCGCTTCAGTGTTATATCTTGGAAGTTCCCTAACCATTCAAAGATCGGCCATTATTTAAATAGATTCACTATCTGTTCAAATTAAGGAATTTTGGAAGCTATTTTTAAGCTGAAACATTTAAAAACTACAAAATTATACTTCATTTTAGAAAACACATAATTAATTTTTTTACAATTAAATATCTTACTGGAGTAATATTAGCTAATTTGATGAGTAAGCCAAGACAAGAAATCCAGGAAGTTCAGTGCAACTAGCAGCAGCTAAAATCTTATAAAAATAAAAGATACTATTTGTA
Organism: Zapus hudsonius; assembly: GCA_004024765.1. NCBI lineage: Eukaryota > Metazoa > Chordata > Mammalia > Rodentia > Dipodidae > Zapus > Zapus hudsonius. The sequence continues at coordinate 1,510 of PVHP010002562.1, forward strand.
CTATTCTTGGCACTATTAAGACCAAGGGAGCTGTATAAGGCTATTTTCAAACAACATGACTAAATCAGTTTGATTTATCAAAAAATTCACCTCAATTATGTAAACTTGGGCTTTTACATCAAAGTTCTTCTGTGCTAGCAGTTTTGATTAATAGGGCTTTTTATTTGCTTCTAAATATATTCAAAATATTGTGTTTATATTTTCTAGAAACGATTCTGAATTCTGTAAATTATTAGATTTATGTAAATGTTTATTATCTTGAAACTAATTAGAACAAAGTTTCTTTACTTTAAAGTACTTTATGGCATATTTATGACTATCTTGAATATCTATATTTATACATATATAGACTGAGAAAGAGAGAGAGTATACACATTTACTGGGTTAAGTGTGATATTTGAATATATATGAACACTGTGTATGGATCACAACAGGGAATTTGATTAAAACAGCTCAGGCATCTATCATTGATTTGTGATAGAATATTAACAAAATTCTCTCTAGTAGATATTCTGAAACATTTAGTTACTGTCAGTCATAGTTATCCTGTAGCACAGTAAAATATTTGAAGTTATTTCTTCTATCTAGTTGTACCCTTGTACTTGTTACCATTCTTTCTCTATCCCCACTTCCCAGGCTCTGGGAATTCCTTTTTCCCTTCTTTGAGATCAGCTTTTAAGCTGTCACATATAAGTCAGGACATTCAGTGTTTGTTTTTCTGAGTTTGGCTTCTTTCACCTAGCAACTGTGTGGCTGGAAATGACAGAATTTCACTATATTTTATTTTATGTCTGTATAGTATTCCACTGTATAGCTTTCGCATTTTAAATTTAATTTTTAAATACATTGCCCAGGTAGTCTTCTACCTGTGTAAGCTGAGAGATAAAAGTTTTCCTCACTTACAGTCACACAGAAGAGCCCATGACTTCAGTTCTACATAAATCATATTTTCAACTGCCCATCATTTTACAGATTAACACATGTTGAGATAATAATCCCTGGCTCCCAGTCATTGGAGAGTAACTCATCAATCACATAGAAAGCATACACAAACCCAAAAGACCACGTGGAGAAATGAAAACAAAAATACTAAGTCAGGAGGAAAAGTCAGGACAGGTTAAGTTGTGGCTGTCATTTGGGAATCGCTCTGGAAACCCAGAAAACACATTCCTGGTCTTAATCCATGAGAGTCGGGTTTAATTGGCTTTGGAGGTTAGTCTATGCAGCATCTCAGTGGGACTTCTAAAACTATTCAGAAATAATTTTCAAAAAGTTAAGAATGTGATTCTCATTCAAACACACAAGGATAACTTATCTCATTCTTGAAAGAAACTGTCCCTTGGTGATACTGGCTCACTGGAGGTAGCTTAGAGGAGCTGGGTATTTTATAGACATTAAAAGTGACTAGAATAGATTAATTGGGCAATGTCCTACAGAACAATAAAACTGTAACTTTGAGATATATACACGATACAAACATACATATATATCTCCATGTCAAAATATGCAAGTTAACCCGAGCTTAACAATGTGTTAAATTCATACTAATGAAACTGAACACAAAAGTAAAATTATCCAAGAAAAATTTAAAGACCTATTAGACAATACTCCATTATGATATGGACCAGAAATACAACACAGTTTTTAGTTCTTTCATTTTATAAATTAAAAAATATTTCATCACTGTATTTTGTATGACTTAAATGTATCATTTCCTATCTCCAGATTATTCTAGCTCCCTTAGACTGTCTGAGCAAGCAATATTTTGCACATGTTTATGCGTGTGGTGTGCATGCATGTATATGTATTTCATGCGTGTGGACACGTGCTTATGTGGGTGTGTATGCATGTGTGTCAAATATCTTCCTTGATGACTCTTCATCTTATTTATTAGACAGGGTCTCTCAGTTGAACCTAGATGTCACCAATTCAGCCTGTCTCCATAGTCTGCTTGCCCTGGAGATATCCTCTCTCTGTCTTCTAAGTACACAGTTGGGCTGCCATGCCCACCCAGCATATGACATCCAAACTCACGTTCTCACCCTGTGTGGCAAGTGATTTACTGACCCTTTTGGAACATGAGTATTTAAATTTCTCTTCTAGTCTTCAGATGAACACTAATTTCATGGATTTGGTTTTTCACCCATGTCATCCCAAGATCATACATTCTTTTCTTTTTTGTTGTGTACTTCTGTGGGAGAAGTTGCAGTTTATGGCTCCAAAGTCTAAATCTTTTCTAATCTTATGTAAATGATTAAGGCATGCATCGCCTTGGGATCGATCTTTTAAGCCCCTGGATCAGTCACATGAATTCAATGATATACCTTCCACATTTTCTTCTCTTAGCTATAAAAGATGTTCAAAGGCTGGTGAGATGGCTCAGCAATTAAGGTGCTTGCCTTCAAAGCTAAACAACTCAGGTTGGATTTTCCAGTGCCCACTTAAAGCCAGATGCACAAAGTGGCACATGCATCTGGAGTCTGTTTGCACTGGCTAGAGGCACTGATATGTCCATTCTCTCCATTCTCTCTCTATCTCCACATGCATATATATATATATATATATATGTATATATATATATATATATATATATATATAAACCTCCCTTTCTCTTTGTAAATAAATAAATTAATTTTTTTAAAAAGATGTTCAAAATAATTTGAATGATGATCAAGCTTCGGGTGAGTGGGTCTAGAACTGTCCCTGGTTCACACACTGAAGGCTAGCATCTCATGAGATTTCTCTTCACTACTAATGGGAAGTACCTGTCTTTGAAGGTCTAGAGTGACTTTATCCTGTGAAGAGCAAGGTTGGAGCAGCACACAGCACACAGGCTCAGTTCTCCCTTCTCCACTATGGCCTCGCCCCTGCCCTGCTCTGTGTGTTTTAGGACATTTTTTTTCTCTAATCCAATCCTAGCCAGAATCAAGTCAGTTCACACAAGTTTACCAAGTCATTCCACACTCCTGTTTATCTGGCATTTTGTTAGGGTTTGTGGGTGTTAGAAAAAGCTACTCACCTGCACACAAAGCTGTCACAAACTATAGTGACTTACAAAGGCAGAATCCCATATGGCTTACTTCTAAAGCCTGTAGCCAACATTTGTCTTTGCAAGCTGCACTGGTTAAAAGCCAACCACATAGCTATAGAAACCGGCCACTCAGTATAAGGTCAAAACTCCACCATACCCACAGTTGTTAAAATCTATAGCCTAAAACCTGCAACTGAGGCCCCACTGGCAGGCTTCACCTATGGATTGTGTTTAGCTTAACTAATTCAAATTCTTATCTAAAGGTCTCCAACCTTCCGAAGACCATTTTCATAGGCAAAAATAAATAGCACTCCTGTTTTCCCCCTTTACCTTCTTAGAAAAACTTGTGAGATGATCAATAGGATCCACAGGCTGAAGATTAAACCGTTCCTTTATTAGCAATGAGATCATTGACAAGTATTAGTTCAGTGTGAGGGTCGTTGAGAGTCTGTGCATTTCATGAACAATACCCTGACCCCTTTCCACACCGAGCACACGTGACTTGCAGGTAGGTGCTGGGGAGGGGGAGTCTGCCAAGCTACATGGCACTGCAAATGGCTAAAGCTGACAGGGACATGTTACTCTTCTGGGGAACAGAGGGGTAGAGTGAAAGTGGAAATATCTTCAAATGTAGTACTTTCCATTACAGAACATAAAATCCAACATTAATCACAGAAACACTCAAGTTTTAGATCAGGAACTTAGAATAAAATGCCTGAGAGTTGTTGAAATCTCAGAATCTCCCATGCATTGAACTTGAATCTGTTCTGAAGTATTCACTGATACGCTACTATATGTCTCATGTTGTTCTAGAAACTAGACAAACAATGGCAATATGACTCCTTTTTCTTCAACTCCAGTCTGGTGTGCAAGCTAGAAACACAGCAAATGCTTACTAGGAGACCCAGACACTCACTCAGAGCCACACAGGGGCTTTTGCTTTGGAAAACAACGAATATTCAAATTGAACTGACCTGAGTATCCAAAAAAAAAAAAAAAGTGAATTTTGTTTGCTTACAAAACTAACAGGTTGAAGTCTTCAAGCACACTGGGACACAGGATCCCCCATAGTCTTTGACTCTGGTTTCTCTCTCTGTTTCTCTGTGGTATCCACTGTGTACTTGCCATTTCCAGAAAGCTCCAGGAGATTTGGTGGCCCTTGACCTTACTCCTCAACTCTAAGCCTGCTGGAAGAAAACGAGAGTCTGCACTCTAGCATTCTCAAAATAGGTCTTGTTGGATCATCAACCTTCTCCATGCCGATCACAGTTTCACATAGACCCATGTCACCTTAATACCCACCACAGAGGCATGAGGTCTATGAGTGAGTGGGTAATTCCTCAGAAAGGAATTATTTTTATATTTCTGACCAGGCTACCATGATAAAAAATGTCCAAGAGCCAGAGAAAGACAACAGAGAAGATTGTAGAGAAATACCAGATAATATCTGGTTTTGCAGGTCAAGTCCTTTTAATGTGGCCTTATGAATCAAGTGGTAGATGTTAGAAAAGGTACTAAATGAAAATTAAATTTAATAAAATTCACCTGGGTAATTATAAAACTCTACAGACAAAATTCTATTACAGTCAGGCATGGTGACAGATGTCTTTAATCTCAGCACTCTGGAGGCAGAGGTAGGAGAAGTAGGCAGATGGCTGTGAGTTCCAGGCCACCCTAGGAGTATAAAGTGAGTTCCAGGTCAACCTGGGCTAGAGTGAGACCCTACCTCAAAAAAAAATCTATTATAATCTCGAGGGTCTACTCTTGAATAGATCTAGATTTTTTTTGAAGTAAGGGATCCTTTAGTTGAGTATTAGAAGTCATGCTTGCCAGAGATGTTGAATGTGATTGGAGTTAGAGGGAAGGGGAAATGACTTACATACTGAGAAACAATATCATCATCACTCTATTTAGACATTGACTCACGTATCTTTCAAGTAACTCCTTATCTCTCAATGGCTGGATCTGGGCCCAGTTTTAAGCAACAGTTCAGTATTTATATTAAGAATGGAAGAATGAGTGGACAATGTCTCACAGAGTCATGATTTCAAGAAACATGAGGTGTGGGGGTTGAATCACAGGGTGAGTGTTTGGCTCCATTCTCTCTGGGGAGCAAGATGTCTCAGAAGAGAGAAAAATCCAAGAGAATGTGAAGTCCATAGAACTGGCCAGAGAACTTTCTTCAAATTACCACTGACTCCTCTCCTCACTTCTCTGCAGAGACCCACAGCTACTGTGGACATACAGGAGGGGTGGGTCTAGAACCAATGCCAGCACTGGAGTGAGGCAGCTGAAGGCTGAGGCATTCTTGTATCTCTATGGAATTGAAATGAAATCAAAATGAAGTATTATGGAGAGATGCTGGAATCCTAGAGTGTACTCAGAGAATCAAGCGTAGAGCAGATCCTTTGTGCTAAGGTAGGGTTAACGAAAGTGATTTGACAATATTTTCCCAAGTTTTGCTTTTCTGAAGAAATGATAGAAAAAATTAGGGGGATTGCTAGAACTGGCAGAATCTATCAGCTTTCAGAAAACTAGGAAGTGACAAAAAATAGTCTTGTTTATGCCAGATGCAGACAGTTGCTGATTCAGAAATATAGCAAGTGTTGATCTAAGATGAAAGGGAAGAAGGTATTAACAGAAGACTGTGGTAGGTATGGGTGACAAGAATACAGCACCTAGTTTCCTGGGGCATAGAAAATAGAAACAGAGATCTTAGGGATAGAAATACACCAGAGCACATTTGAGAGCTGTTCATGTAGGGAAAGAGGTGACATAAGCCCCTGCTCCTTGTCCTTATGTCTGCTAAGATTTCCAGCTCAGAGTTCTTCTCATGGGAAACCCTGGATGGTCAATGAGCCAGACAGCATTATGTGCAGAGGCTCTGGTCTGGGGACAGGTAGATCCAATGGACAGTCTCCTTGCTCTGTGAGATAAAACTTACCCTTCTCCATTTTCTGAGTCAAAGAAAGGAACTCTTCTGATGCCGGCACATTCAAAGTCAGCTGGAAGAACTAGAAAAACGAAGTCTGAACGAAAAGAAAATCAGGCTGTGAACTTTTAAAATTTGGGTTAAATTCTAGAGATGTAGTACTGAATTCCTTCCTGCTATCTCTTATCAGACATATCATTAATGGTCTGAGTGTAATTGTCAGAAAAGATTTTTAAGCATTCTATGGACGAACAGAGTTGAAAAATTGCTGTGAGGTTGTTTGAGCCCATGTTTCAAGGATGAGTGATTTTTTTTCATATTTTTTTTTATCCAAAATGCCATAAATGACCCATGTATGGCCTTAATCGTTTGGGGTCAGATAGAAGCTGGAGGGGTAGAGATGGGCTTTGGTTTTGCAAATTGGTGCTTACACAACATGAGGGATGGATAACAGCTTCCCTCTTGGAGACTGGCTTTCTCAGCACATGGGAACCACAAAGGAGTTGGGAAGGTCCCGCAGCCAACAGCCTGGCATAAGCCACAATCCTGGGAATAATACAGAGGGGCAGGGACTCTCCCTACCACACACAAGACTCTGTACCACAGCTCTCATGAGCTAATCCAAAACTAAGCTGCTAATCTTTCTTCCACCACTTTGCAGCCTTATTCAGGATCAACAGTTGTTTCTTGCAGCAGTGTCTCTGGAAAAACAGTTGGCCTCTATGGTTTCTTCTTCCTTGTAAAGAGATGGAAAGGGCAGACAGAATAAAGTTCTATCTACAGTGATCGATCGTGCCAGTGAGAAATGTGTGGGAGCATTTGGGGAGGACACCGTCTGCTTTCTCAAATGGGTGTGTGGTACCAGAGAGGTTACGGGAAAGCTTCAAAAGAGGGGAATGGAAGAGAACACTATAGGATTGGTGGAGGGAAGACAGGGCTGCAGACAAGTCCAGCCTAGTTGGAGGTTCAGCACAAGATGACCTTGTCTGTCTTGTCCGAGTGAGGCAATATTTTCCCATGGAAATTCTCTCTTCCCTCCTTACCTCCCTTCCCATCTCTCATTTAGTGAGTCACAAATTTCTTAAGAACCTTCCCTTTCTTCGTTCTTTTTTTTCCCCCGACCTGTGCCAAACAGCACTTAGAGGCTGTTTGATGGACAAGGTTACTGGGCTTGTGGTGTGGAGATGAAGCTGACGAAGAACTTGGGACATCAGGGCCCTTGTGTGTGGTGAGAACATGAACTCCTCATTGTTTTCTTTGTGATTTTTGCCCCAATAGTTTGTGACAGAGAAACCAGTGACCAAATCTGATTTGGAACAAGCCATCTTATACCAACCAAATTTGGGCATTTATTGTATCACTGTGCATTTTTCACTTTTCCTACCCTTTGAGGTAAGAGAATGCATTACTTGTGCCAGCTGATGGGCAGAGGCATTTCAGGGTTTCCACTGCAGGCTGTGATTTTCCGCCCTGAGCTTCTTTCCACATAGAGCTGGGAGCTCCCTTCCCCATACCTTCCTCTGTCATTTTTCCTCCATGGGCTACAGAACAAGTGCCTGCTGAGCAATCCAAAGCCTGGGCCAAGAAGTAGGGTGCGAGGCAGTGTGTTCCTCTTCCTGCAGAAGTAACTGCCTGATTTATAAATTTCAAGATTATCGAAGACTCCAGGTGCCCACTTAATCCAAAACATTTCGTCTTACAGAAAGAGAAACTGAGGATCAGAGAAGAGAAGGAAGTTGCCCAGGCCCTCCATATAGCATAGGGATTAAGATTTACAGCCCATCCTCCTTGACAAGTGTTCTCTTTAGGCAATTGTCAAACACCGAGGCCCCCCTTCTTCCCTGCCTCCCTCCCTCCTTCCATATCTGAAGGAGCTGAGAGAGGCCGGTTGTGGGGATCTTTGCTCCCAGGTATTTCCTCCAGCTGTCAGGCTCTGCTTCTCCACTGGGAGACTCATTTGCATTTTCTGCTCTCTGTCTCTTGAGACTCCTGGGTCATGGTCCAGTTTGACTCCAGAGACTTCCTTTCCAGGGGCATCCAAGGCAGGTCAGCAGTTCCTTCTCGCCTGGGTCAGAAGGGCAGAGTCCCAGAGCCTTGCTTCTTAAGACTCAGCTCAATATCCACCTGACTCAGCAGAGGCTTCTGGGTTCTCAGAGGCTTGCTCACCAGAAGCAAATAAGCTATATTTCTGTTTCTGTAATGAGGAGACCAAAAGAGCTGATGATGACCACTGAGAAGGAAAATGCACACATATAAACACAGCCATCTCTACCCTATAAATAACCCTAATTAAAAGGAAAACACCAGTATACTCACATCTTTTTATTATGATTTTTTCTGGTGGACATCATGGGAGGTCCTTGCAGCAGAACCTCTGGTGCGTGCCAAGAATAACCAAGCTCTGAGAAAGAGAACTTTCTATGCCTCTCCAAGTTTTCTTGCCAGCTTAAATCTTACCTCTTTTCTGAGGCTTTCTTCTGATCCTTTCTCCTTCCCCTTCTGTGATTGTTTTGAGCCCTAGCTCTGAACCCATATTCCCTCCTGATGGTTCAGGCATTCTCCGGTTGATTTATGAAGGCAGCTCAGGCTGGCTTAATTGATCACACAATTAAAAGAGTGCGTGAGGGTTTCCCTGGGAGGGAGTGACTATGGCTAGTCTGCCTCAGTTTTAAAATACAACAGATAACATTAGACATAGCACAGACCTCTCTCCTGTAAACCAGGAAGAGGGGAGATTGTGGCTCAGCCATCTTGGGTACTGAGAAGGTTCTGGAGCTCAAATGGAGAGTACCAGAAGGGCAGTCTCTGTACATATAGGGTATGGTGGGGCTGCTACTGCTGACCATCAAGGAGCAGGTGTGTGGCCTGCATTTTGTTCTCCCAGGTCTCAGCTGTACCTCCCCTCCTCCTTCTTGGAAGAAGGGCATAGGGCTGCAGGGATTCCAGGGACCCCATTGTTACCCAGGACACCCGGTGGAGAAAGGTAACAGAGGGGCAAGGAAATACTAAAATTCCTAGGCTCAAATTTAGACTTTATTAAAATTTAAACTTAGAAAATATGGTCACTTAACTCCTAATTTTTTTTAAGATTCTGTGAAGTTTTACTAGATCAAATTCATGTAGCTAAACAGCAACAGAGCCAAGGCCTCTCATAAACGAAGGGATTCTAAACTGTCTCCTCAATATCACACTCCTTATTTGTGTGTCTCATGCCAGCTTCAGATCTCCAAACACTCCCACACATTTAGGCCACAGCAATTTTGGAGCATAAATATTTAGTGCCCCTCCATGCTTGCAAGCATCCTGTGAGTGACTCCATCACTTTCCTAATGACATGGAACTAATTGTTTTTAACTCTTCCTGGTCATCATAAAGTCCACAGTACTATTTTCAGCATCCTCATGTTGTTGAAAACCTAGAATTGCTGAATTCTACTGATTTTTTTCCAAACCAGACTCTGTCCTAGATGTTTAGGAAGATATGAAAGATGCAAAGTGTATTCTCCTCTGTTCTAGCAGCCTAAAAGGATGCATAAGACATATATGTCTATTCCCTTTCTTCCCCTGCACAGGAAGATAATAAAAAAATCACACACTGAATATAATAAAAAATTTAATGTGATGTGCAAAGTGATTTTTTTTTCTGGTACTATCATCTAGTGCCTTACATGTGCTTCAATGATTTGTGTTATTTTAGGACCTGCACATGTTTACATCCCCCAACTTCAGTCACTGTCTTCAGCAGATCAGACTCTTCCCCTATACCATGAATCCAAACCTAACTTTTCCTTTAAGATCTAAGACAAAGGCTACTTCCTCCTAATCAGAACTAGCTTTAAAGGTCCTTCAACACCATGACATGGCCTTTACTATCTCCTTGATCTTTCCTTTCTCAGGAGTAACGTGAGTCCCATAGAACAAAGGTTGTATGTATGTAGGCAAAGAAACCTCTTGTGAGTCACTTGACTTTACCACTGTCCCAGATGTCTCTGTCAAATGGACTTTGGGGTCATCTTGAACTTTAATGGAGATGTCAAGCCCCCTGCCCCCATGCTCTTGGGTTTTCTGCAGTTCTATGGAGTCTCAGCATTTCTTCCAGGAACCAGCAAGCTATGGAGTCTGTCATGAACTTTCCCTGGTTATGTCATCGCCTGTGAGAGTCTTTCCCTTACAGGGATACCAAACTGGGATTAGTACTATAAAATATGACTTTAAGAGTTGCTTTTCTAGATAGCAAGAGATTTTTTTTAACCACTTAAAATTGGTCGTAAATTGGAGGAATTTCCAAGTAGAAAGACACTTTGGCTGTCTGAGGGATTTTTACGTCAGTGATTCTAAACCTCTATTGGAGTTGTGTTTAGCCAATTTCTTTATTGTTATATTTTGGTGGCTTTGACAATGGTAGATCAACTTTGTAAGATAACACCTTGCCTAGTGTCTTACCTAATGATACAAAAGTACTGCAAGTGTCAGTACTTTGGACATGAATTTAATTCAGAGCTGGATTTCTGTAATGACCTTTTTGAGTTTTACTAAGTTTCAGAAGACACACTTTGAGGAAGGTTAAAAAAAATCCAAACTTGTGCTTGAGAAATGTAATGTTATTTATCTTGGTTAATAAATCAAGTAGCAAACTTCCAGCAAATGAATAGTTCTGATTTTATTGTTTTATTGTCTTGTTCTTGCCTTGAATATAGGGAAAAGTGATGGAGATAGAAGCAACACAGAAAAATATAAGAATTAAATGAATGTTCATGAGTACATGGATAAATACAGGAAAATGAATGAGAGAAGACAATAGTGATTGTGTTCATGATGTAACTTTGTATTCACAAGGAACAAATCTGAAATTCCCCTTTCCTTAGCCACCAGTTCACAGAATATCTTGGAAAGTCTTCGAAAGGCTTTTCCAAGATGCCCAGGCTTGCCTGAGGCCAATGGTGAGAGCTGATGACTTGCTGTGGGCTCCAAGGTCATTTCCTGTAGCTTTGAACTGGGAGCACACTGAGATTTTTAGAGGAAGGGGATTAGCCCTGGTTCTTGTGAGAACTGGAAGAGACATCTTCTAAACATTAGCTCACTCTCTGAATGTAAGCTAACAGTGAATGCCACCAAGTCAAACATTTGACAGAATGCAACAATTGTTGTGTCAGCAGTGAGAAAGGAGAGAAGTCAGGGGAATGCTACTTAATGTCAGTTCAACCCCCACATGCATTGAAAAGTGGACATAATCATCCCACATTAACCTTTCATGTGAATAGCTCAGAAAGCATGGCAACTTCTTGGAGCCTGAGCCAGCCCAGTGCCTTCAGAACACATAGGTCTACTGGGCCACGTTTGTTTTTAAGACTGTTTAGAAATGGGATTTTCCAAGAGAATTTAGGAGGAGTTGTGGGCAGATGACAAAGTCTTTCTACCTCTTAACGAGCATCTCTGGCTGCTAGCAATGAAGGCAGGGTATTGTCTGATTACAGCGATCAGGTATATGGGCTTTGACTTCCACTAGCCTTTATTGAAGTCTTGTTTTATCTTTAATCAGCCTAAACATGAGCAAGATCTTAATGTTGCTAAGTGTTGTTTTTATTTACCTCAAAATTCAAATACTGATAATGTGGAGCCTGCCTCAAAGGATTGCTGTGAAGTTGAAATGAAGTGATGTACAGTTGTCCCTTGGTTTCTCAGTACGCCTGGAGGATGGCTTCCAGGATCCCCCATGGTACCAAAATGCGTAGAAGATCAGTTTTTCTTGTGTAAATGGTGCAGTACTTGCATGTGCCCTAGGCAAATCTCATATATTCCTTAACCCTTTTCTTGATTACTTATAATATCTAATCAGATATAAATGTTATGGAAATAGATATTAGACTGTATTCTTTAGGGAATGATGACATGAAAAACACCCATACATATGCAGTACAGATACATTAGTTTTCTGAATATTTTCCATTCTTGTGTGATCCCATTAATGTGGAACCCATGGATGTAGAGAGCTGATGGGTAATAGTGCTTAAAATGCAGTAGATTTAATCGGCATAGATGTGCTATGCCAGGTTACAGCTGCCATTGCCCCCTGTTTTTTTTCAGGCCCATCAGCTGAGGTTTGAAATGGCAGCTTCATTAGGATCTACGACTTCTTGCTCAGTGGAGAATGCTGACTGGAACTGGGCACCCTTCTCTCTTTGGAGTGACTGAAAACTTACCTCTTTGAAGGACCCCAAATTTGTTTAATGGGAGCTTCTCATCAATGTTTTGTTTGTTGCTGGTTATTGTAAACCTATTTCCAATTCAGATAAATACCATCTCATGTTAACCGGGTTGAAAATATGAGGTGAGAGTTTGATATGAGTCAGTTGTGATTTTTTGATAGCAAAAATGTCAACATAAACTTGAGTTATATTAACAGACACCTAGGAAGCACTAAACATGTCCCTGCTGTGGTCTGTGTGGGCCAGAGCTCATCCAGAGTATCTTGACTAGCTTCTGAACACCAAACGTCAACAAATCAGAGTAAGTTCAGAAACTCAGAACCAGTGCAGCCAAGAGACTCAAAGACGTGTATTAAGGATGATTGGAGGAACTGAAAAGCCAAGACAAAATGAGGCAGTCTTGTTGTCTTCAAATTTACATATGGGAGAATTATTAATTCCTTTCCTTCTCCTAATAAAAAAATCCAGAGGGTCATAGAAGTCCAGTGGGGAAAAGGTGAGGTAAATCCTTTTTTTGGCCTGAAAATCAATGCCAAAAGCTCAGGGGTTTTTCTTCTGGTTTGTTTCTTTACTGTTTCTCCATAGTATAAAACAGAGTTTGGGCATTCAGCACTTAATAATAAGCATTTCTTGAATGAATGAATGAATGAATGAATGAATGAATTAATGGATTTTTAAATAGTTAGAGCTGTCTCAAAATTGTTGAGGATGCCTCAGGAAATAATGAGTTCTTCATTCTTGTAATTAACTAGGCATGATATTTGGTGAGATATGACAAGAAGACATTCAAACATGGAATGGGGACTCTGATAGGTGACCTTCAAGGTCTATGCCAACAGTGAAATATTATTACATAAATCATGAATAGGATCCGTGCCCAGCAAGTAATCATGAAGTTTGGTGCCCTTCCAAAGCGGTCTCTCAACAATTCATTTATCCCCCAACACTTTTCCCCTCACTCTGAGGGCTGGTGGTAAAGAACGCATGGCTCTCAGAGGGGTTTGTTCATTAGCTGAGTGACTGTGGTGACCTCCCACTGGTCTGGCAGGGCCACAGCCTTCATCTCTGACTTCCATCATCTTCTGAGAGTGTCCAGGATAGAATCTGGCAGTCATAAAGAGTGGGAAAGATACACTTTCCACTGGGAATCTAGGACTGGGGTGTCCCTCCTCCCCCCTCCTTCAGCCCTCTCACATAACCAGTATAATGCCTGCAGCTCCCCGCCTCTATGCTTGGCCCCTCTCTGGTCCACACATTCCGCCCCCACATTTCTTTTTCTTCTTCTTCTTCCTTTTTTTTTTTTTTTATCAGAGCCGGAACCAAATTCCCTGAGCCCTTAACTGGTGTGTAGTCTCAGAGCATAAACACAATCCCTGGCATTAATCACAGTTAATAGAAACCAGAGATGAACTGTCACGTAGTTGGCTAGCCTGTTGCTGAGTCAATGCAACCTTTTAAAAACACACTAAGAAATACACACACAGGCTGGGAACAGAGCATGAAAGAAATTCCAAGGAATATTTGCCTATTTTTTCTTGCTTTTCTTATTTTAATTATATAGGAATTCAGTCACCAGAAAAGCATAGAGAATTAAAAATAGAATCTGGACTTCTGAAGATCTGAAATAGAGTAGTACACAGAGAAGAAAGCATCTTCTCATTACAGCCCATTCTTGTAACAAGAGATTTAACTGCTTCAATATGAACAGTGTGCACAGGGCATCTGGTGGCTACCTTGTCACTGCAGTTGCTGTTCCCAACAATCATGAGGTCGACAGATCTTGTCACGAACAGAGAATATGTCAAGATGGTAGACCCATGTTCAAAATTTATTTCATTCCTTTATGGGTTCTGTGTCATTGGGTAATTTATCTCCTTTCTAAATTTGGTTAACTCACCTGCATACTAGGAATCCAAAGATCCACTGTACAAGGTTTTAATGAAGATTTAATGATGATTACATCTGTCCAGTCTATACTCTGAAATATAGAAGACCCTTGACAAAGGTTAATTTATTCTAGATTTGGTTGTAGTTGAGAAATAGTTTGAGAGTATGAAGCCTGACATGGTCTCTGACCAAGAGCACAATAGACATCATATGTATATATGTGTGTTTGTCTACAAAATACTAGCCAAGAATACCTATGAGTACTACATTAGAGGTGAGTTTTTTGTTATGACATTTTGCACAGACAGAGTAATGTTTGTAATGATATGAAATGATTTTAACTTTGACCCTGCAAATATGTATTTATTGTTAGAGTCAGTAGATGCAAAAATGCAGTATGTTGACGGTTGATCCAGGATTGAGTTTTCCTACAAACACACCTAGAAGATGCACACAATTGAAGCAACATGAATAGCATGGGGGAAAATTAGATGTGATATCTTCATTTATCCATTCATCAAACACAGTCTACTAAGCTCTTGTCCTAATCAGCTCTCCCATCTCTCACCTATTTGACTCAGTTTCTACCCAATTCCCAGGCTTGACTACTTACCACATTATTATTTTTTACCTTGTGTTGTAAGACTGAAAGATGTATTTCCAGTTCACTGTTAATATGAATAAACCAGGGAGGCTAAATCATTTCCTGAAATAACCCAGTGTCTGCTATGGAGCAAGGCTGAGGTTCATAACGAGTTTATGTTATTTGAAATATAATGCTTTTCTGAACATGAAGCTGAGTTTGTCCAATACCCTCTCTTAAGCCTTGTGCTTGTGGGAAAGTGGCTCATTGCATGTTGAATGTTTAACGTTAAATGAGCAATCACACACCATATGGTAGGGTATTTTACAACTCACTGTTCAAAGTGGAAAGCTTCTCTGAAAGGGGGCACACTGAGAGATATTCTGGAAGAATGTGTATAAACAGATCTGTGGTGGAATATCCAAGGCACATGTCTTGGTATCCAAGGGGACCTGCCTTGGAGAGCTCCACAAGAGGTTTACTGCCCGATCCTGAGACAAACTTGCAACCTGGGTTTTCTTGGAGATTCTTGGTTTAGGTTCACAGACATGATATTATCCCACGTCAATCAATATCTTGGTTCATGCTGCATTTAGTGGGTGACATGTGCTCGGAAGAGAACTACATGGAGTCACTGCTGGTTCCACAAGTGGTTCTTGTCACCTGGATCTGCAGTCAGGGTTTCTGGAAGGCAGCACAGAGAATTAGACAAAGTGTATCCTGAGTGCTCAGAACATGGCATAACATTCTTTAGACAAAAAGACTGCTTTTCAAATTCATAATGTCTTTTCTAATAAAAGCTAATAAATTTAATCTCATCCTTCAAAAAAGAAAGACTGCTTTTTTTAAAAAAAGCTTTTTAACAACAGGTTTGGAAGAAATTGTTTTTAAATTTCAGAGTCAAATACAGTCATTAAGAAAACAAATAATAACAAATGCTGGCGAGAACAACATGGTCAAAGGGAACCCTTAGACACTGTTGACAGGAAAGTAAATTAGTGCAACTATTCTGAAATCAATATGGAGGTTGGTTAGGCAAACATACCCTGCTGCAGAAGATTGCATGAGGAACACATAGGCACATACACTTGTATAAAACACCCCCCACATACACCCCCTAAAATAAATAGATCTAAAATGTGATCCAGTTATTGAGATCATATAGCTGGTCTCAATACCACTCTTGGGTATTACTTGAAGGACTCCAGTCAATATATTGGAGAAATACATGCATGTCGATATGTATTGAAACACCACCCTAGGTGTACAATAAGTGAGGAATGAATGAAGAAAATATGGTATGTAAACTCAATGCAATCATTTTCAGCTATAAAAAAAAGAATGAAGTTATGCAATCTGCGGGAAAATGTACCCATGATACTGGAGATGATCACAGTAAGTGAATTAAACTAGTTCCAGAAATGAATACAAACATCAGGTTTTCCTTCATTTGTAGTCCCTGGATTTTATTTAGATACATAAAGCTCTCTCTCTTTCTCTCTCTCTCTCTCTCTCTCTCTCTCTCTCTCTCTCTCTCTCTCTCTCACACACACACACACACACACACACATATTCATATATGCATGAATGATATCAAAGTCTAACTACTACAGCCCAGGGAAGCAAAGGGGACAAAGGGAGAGTAAGTAGGAAATAAGCTGAATTTACCATTTCTACTTGCACAAAAAGTTAATAAGTAAATAAAAATTATAAAATATAAAGATATGTTAGAAGTTTAGCCAACAGAGGAAAGCGTGATGAGCTGAGTCCTTGGCTATGAGGCAGCCAGGTCCCTGTTGAAATGGAAGCGAGTGTAAGGTCCTCCCCCCAGACCAGAGCCTCTGCTGCCAGCTGGTCAATGTCCATCAGTGTTCTGCACATTAGCAGACTGCGCCCAGTCCTACACCTCCAGGCTGCTTCAAGGTTTGTTTGTTCCTCACCCACAAGACCAAGGGACTCACATCTCCCCTGATAGTGTACCCATCTTTCATTCTCCAGGATGACATTCTTTTGCTGTGACCTCAGTGTCTGTCCCACACATCAAATGGACTGTGTTAAAACTACATTTGAGAACAAAACTCAAGAAAGAGTAAGACATGCCATTTTGAAACCCATCATTTTAAAGTAAATGATACAACAGTGAAGACAAATGATGGCAGGAGAATACAGAGAGTAGAGCGTGTGTGTTCCCAGGGACCCACTGTGCTTAAGTAGTTCTTTCTCTCTTTTTAAAAATACACTTGTCCAAACCCAGAATCTGGAGATCCAATTCAAGTTTGGCCTAAAAACTATTTAGTTTTGATTTTGTTTTTGAAAAAAAATCTATCACGTTATGTGTTTTTAGAATTGAGAAGAGACTTGAGTAGTTAAGCTAGTGAATAATGTAAAGTTGTACACATTTGGTTTTCGATCCTATATTTAGTTTTTGCATTGTATAGTGGGTGTTCCCACACTATTAGAACTGTCTTATGTGCTTGTAATACCAGGGAGAGTCAGTAAGTAATATCTTCCTTTTCTGCAAATCTTCCAGAGAAGATGCAGCTTCTTACATTTATAATATAAGCCCCCCCCCAGGGTCCACTTATATAGCTTGCTTCAACCTCATCCCTTGTTACTGTACTACTTGATAACTTGTGCATGTACTGGCCAGCAGTCTCTAAGGAAAAAAACAACAATGGGGTATATGGAGATATATAATGGGAGTTCATTATGAAGTTCCACCATATGCCATCCGTAGGCTAAAGAACTAGGAAAGATGGTGGGATAATTCCATCATTTAATCAGTGAAGACAAATGATACACGAGGATGCAGAGTAGAGTGTATGTGTTCTCTGAAGTCCTTGGACCTGGTTGAAAGTGAGAGCCCCTCATTAAGTCCCAGAGGCCCAAGGATCTGGAACTCTGACATCCACGGGTAGAAGTTTAATGTGCTGACTTCAAAGGAGAGAGCTCCAAATTGGCCTTTCCTCTGCCTTTTGTTCTCTGGAGGCCCTCAGTGAATTCGATAACACCCACCTAGGCTGGCAAGAGTGATTCTTCTTTACTGTTTACTAAATCCAATGCTAATATTTTTCCAGAAGCACTCCCATAGGAATTTTCTAGAAGAAGGCTTCTTGACTGTTTGGGTACTCCTTAACTCAGTCCACTTGACACATGAAATTAACTCCTGAACTCTCTTCTCCAGCCATGCCAGGACACTTACAGTCCTCTGGATGCTCATTCCTTCTTCTGGGCTCTGCATGTGCTGCCTGCCTTGCCTGGAGCCATTTTTCTTGAGCTTGTCCATCTGGAGAAGGACATGTCCATTCTTCCAGATTCAGCTCAGTCTTTTCTGGAAATCCTTCTCCAGCCCTATTTCTTCCTCCACTCCACACCTGATCTTCCCTGCATTGTGTTTGTTACATGTTGTAGAAGAACAGTTAGGATCTTTGCCTCTGATTTGTGGATCACTTAAGTGTTCTACACTGTGCAGGGCTCCAGAACAGTTGTAACAAGGCCCTCTTACCTCAGAGCTTTCTTGATTTAACAGAGGAGATAGACAAATGATCATGCAATGTACAGTCTTTGGAATTTGAGGATGCCCTGGCATTAGATGGAAGTCACAATTAACTCATGGGGAGGAGATGTTATGGTTGACTTTTGGATAACCTAGAATCTGAGCTGAAATTCCAAGGATGAGTAAGAATGAGCTGGGAAGAGAGGGCAGGATAGCAGGCTAAGAGCAAAGGAAGACACAGGCACAATTTGATGGCAAGATAGAGTGACACATTTGTGAGGCTGTCACCAGTGATTATGGAGCATAGTGTAATACACCAATGGGGAGCAGAGGGTCCCAGTGGTGCAAGCTGAAGCTTGAAGGGTAGGCTGAAATCCATATGAAGCGGTTGTATGCTCTCCTTTTCGTTTCCCGTTTTGGGAGAGGAATATTGTTTCACCAGGGTTTATAGTTCAGTGGTGATTGAAATAGAATTTACAGCAAGCATTCTGTAGCCACTCAGTGAACAAATGAATGAATGAATGCATGCATGAATGGGTGAAGGAGAGATGAGTAACAGGCAGCCAGGATCAGAAATCAGCCATGAACCATTCATATAGAAGAAACATGGATTTTCACGAAGCATTTGGTTGACTTTGAAAAGGATGTCGATTCCATTCTTTTTACTCCCCATTTCATCCATTTTATTACCATATATTTCCTCAAAAGAAGGTCTGGCCAGTATCAAAACGAAGCAGAGCACTCTGGTTTTAATTACCTCTTTCAGGGCTGCCCTGCCTGGACCAATGCTGCCTGGTTCTCACTTGAACAGTGATCAGAAACATTTCGTCTGCTCTCCTTGTGAGTGCTCAATGCTGTGCATGGAGCTCATATTGATAAGGGCTGAGTTTTAGGCTTTATCTTTTAATAGTGGTGATAAGCCTCTAATGCCTCCACCCACTGCTATCTGCATGCTGATGGTGGGAACCGTCACCAAAGCGATGTGCCGGGCGGCAGCGGTGGAGCCCTGGGTTAACCTCAGAGGAACACAAATATGAGTGGGTGGAGTGGTTGCTTCCATGAGAATCGCTCTCCCTGTCTTTCACAGCCTGGCCCACAGGGTTGGGCTCTTTGCCAGCAAGCAGAGCAATGGATTATTTTTCCATTGGTCAGAGGAAGTTTTCTCTTTTTCTTTCTTTCTTCCCCACTCCCCCTTTTTTTTGTGAATGGAGACAAAAGCCCTTCATTTTAAAGGAGAACTTTTAGGAATTTCATTTTAGTAAAATGAAAAGTCCTCAGATTCCCAGGAAGCTTTGGAGGTAAGCCCATAGCCTGTGGCAAAGAGAGTGCTGGACTCTACAGAAGGGAATGTAAGTCCTTTTACCGTGACCAGCTGCACCTACTTGGAGCTTCTAGACCTTTCTGAGCTATGGTTTTCCTGACTGTAACATGGAATTTTTTTTCAGGTAAATAAAATGAAATTAGTAGACACCTGATATTTGTTATTTTCCTTCTTTTGCTCTTGAATTAAAACAAAAGATTGCACCATCTTCCCACAGTCTTATGTATATTTGGAAACAAAGTCATGAATACACATCTAAGATGCCCAAGGGAAAGCTTTGCATATACAATGTCCTATCCCACCCGCTGATCTCATCCCCTCCACTCACCAAATATTTATTAACTATATGCTTGTGCTTGAAGCTGCTTGAGACTGTGGAGTTTACAGTTGGATAAGAGATGCTTACTGACCTCTGTCCTCATGAAATGTACCTCCACTACAAGGTCAGAACTTTATATACAGGGTTGGTAAATAGTACAAATCTGTATGTGTGTGTGAGGGGGGGAGAGAAAGAGAAAGAGAGAGAGGAGAGAGAGACTGCTTATGTATGAGAAGAAGTTTTGGGAGCGAGAACATCAAGGGCAAGAGAGATGATAGGGACTTAAATTATTCTGGCTGAGCTGAGAGTTAGTTGTTCAAAGAGCAAAAACATCATCTGCGTAGTTCAAAGCTACTTTTCCTCTGGGACATAGCTTGACCAAGGAAGCTTTGGATTTCATGAACACCTAGTTACTTTCTCTCCTAATACTTTCGTACAACTTAAATGTAGGTGCTTTTTCACTTCTGGCTTAACTGTGACTGTGATTCGATTTTCCAACTGTAGATTTCTATAAGTCATTCTTTGAGACTCAGCTCAAAGCTCAGCATCTTTCCTATGCCTTCTCTCTTTCTCTCTCTCTCCCTCTCTGTGTGAGATCTGACTTAGACACACTTACACATGTTTGGAGTGAATGAAGTTAGTCTTGCGAATGGCTTAGAAAGCTAATGTCTCTTAAAGATATTGCACTGATCCCCTGGTGGCCTGGCCTGCGACCTTGCATAACTTTCCACTACCCTCTGGTAGTTCTTCCTTCCCCATCTTCTCCCATTGCTGTTCTTATCTGGACGGGAGAACAAGAGCTTCTCCAGAAACCCAAAGACTCCTCTGTGGCTAGTTTCCATGAAAATAAGCTCAACAACCAGAAGGAAAAGAATGCAAGGCACACACACACACACACACACACACACACACACACACACACACATTAAAGGAGGGCATGAAGAACCAAAAGGGTTAAGATGTTGGTACTGGTGCTATTTGTGTATTTCAAGAAGGAGTAGCAAAGGCGAAATGATACTAAACCAAGTGACTAGCAATGGGCAAGCAGCTAGCAGACAGATCACAAAGCAGGCAATTGACAAAATTATCAGTCTTCTGATATTTATGTATGGATTTCAAGTGTCTTGATATTCTAGAGAAACTGTAAAACAACCAGGCCAAATTCCTTAAGTGACCTTTGACCAAAATTGACTGGTGGCCTGGCAAGGCCTTGAGATCTTTGCTGTTGGAGTTTTCAAAATATTTTAAAAATCAGTAACTCCAACAGGACCGCTGAAATTCGGCAGGAAGCTGTTGGGTATCTGAAATTTACAGACAGCCTTGGAGGGATGAAGGCTTTGGAGGAACCCATGAAATAAGGGATTCCAGCTCCTTTCTGATGGAACCTCATGTTTCCTGTGTCCTGATGTGTTTGCTCTAGAGTGTAGATGGAGGCGGAGAGGATGACCAAATGATCCCAGGATGAGGTGCAGCCCCCATTCAGCCCCATATCCTCTGGCCCACAGAGCTGGGCTCTTTAACCAGCTGTGTGGACCATGGTCACTCCAGGACTTGTTTTCAGCCTTTTATCAAAAAATCTCTCTTGTCCTTTATGCAATTTGTCAGGCAGGGGTACATGCTTTTCTCTTTCTTTCTTTCTTTCTTTCTTTCTTTCTTTCTTTCTTTCTTTCTTTCTTTCTTTCTTTCTTTCTTTCTTTCTTCCTTCCTTCTTTCTTTTTTTCTTTCTTTCTTTCTTTCTTTCTTTCTTTCTTTCTTTCTTTCTTTCTTTCTTTCTTTCTTTCTTTCTTTCTTTCTTTCTTTCTTTCTTTCTTTTTTTCAACTTGAAGGCAGCATAAGAGGGCTGTCAGAGCACCGAGCAGCTGGTTTCTAGCACTTTGTTGATTGAATTCATGGCATTTTCTTTGCCTTTTGCCCCCAAATCAAATGGAAATTCTTCAGTAAGAACATAAACATGTGTTCTCACTCTCCCTCCCTTCATTTTCTTCCCTCCTCTCTGCCTCTTTTCTCTCTCCTCCTCTCCTTTAATCAAGAAACACATTGGAAAACCAGACTGTATGCCCAAGCTGTCGATGCTTGAAATTACCTCCCTTGCCAGCTTATCTCTGCTATCTCTGCACCAGGAGCAGCACAGGTCACAAAAATCCAACCAGCTTTCTGCTTTCTCTGTCCACTTAGACCTTGGACAAGTAACTTGGGCTCTTCCTCTTCTTTGGGGACAGGAACTGGGCATTTTCAAGGATTCAACTCCATCATAAATGAAGTAAGAATTTAAGCCATACTCTACTGGTCTTTTCCAAATAAAATTGATTTCTTTTTATTATGAGCAGGGGAAGCCAGCACTACACCAGGGCTGGCAGCAGGGCATTGTTTTACACAATGAGCTCTGGCTACCTGCCTGGAACTCATGCCAGCCGCTTTTGCTTGGTCACACTTGGGGAAATTGTGCCACTAGAATTTCTTACTCAGATGATTGTTAGTCTAGGTTGAATGTTTCCCTGAATCTCTTCCTAGCTTGTGTGCATGTTTTAAGCCTCTGGAGTGGCCAAGGCCCTGGACTTATACAGGAGAGAGATGGAGCCTAAACTTCCTGGCAAAAAGACAGGGCAGAGGTGGGAAGACATAGAGTGGGCTGTCTTCCTTTTTCTGTGCTCTGGGCACAGAAAGCTGAGAATTTTGAGTTGCAACTGGGCCATGGAGGTTTTCACGAAGGACAATGTCACAGAGTAGAGATACAGACTATGTTTTAGTTGGGGTTGTTGTGTATCAGTTGCACTATATATTTAGTATTTGATGTTTAGATTTATGGTGCTCATTACAGTTTTTGTTCAAGATCCCTGTGCTGGTTTGAATGTATGGCCCCATAGGCTAAAGTGGTTTTAGTAAGTCTCTAGCAGATTAAGCCCTGCTGAGGAAAAGGTATGTCTCTAGGGGAGGATCTTAAGTCCGTTCCTAAGGTGTATGGAAAACAGTTTGAGCTCTGAATGTTCTTGGTGCTTGTTGCTTTTGATGGTGTCTCTCTGCTTGGATCTATGGAAGTGAGCCAACTTCGTCCAGCACTAATAGAGCTTCTCCTGAATTTATAAGCCTGAAACAAACTCTTTCCCTCCCATAAACTGTTGCTGACTATCACAGCCCCATAAATTAAAGGAGATCTTGGGGTCAGGGATATATTGCTTGTATTTTAGTACTTTGATCTGATGAGCATAGTCAGTAGAAATGAGTTCAGAAGTTCCTCCCACCCATTATCCATCGTTGGCTTTCTGATGTTTCATTTATCATAATCAACCAACACTCAAGCATATTAAGTGAAAAATTCAGAAATAAGCAATTTATAAATTTTAAATAACTTCTAGTACGGTCCATGGCTATAGTTGTATTTTGTTATTAGTTACTGCTATGCCTAACTTGTGATTTGTACTTTCCATAGTGTGGATATATAGGGAAAAAAACAGTATGCAGGGAGATTGGTACCCCTCACAGTTTCAAGCACCACTGAGCACCATAAGGTCACCTACTATATATGTGGTGGGTAGATCTATCTCTTGACTTTTCATGGGGGAGAATAGAAAGGAAATTGAGTGCTAGGGAAACTACCTGAGATTTGGAGCAAAAGGGACCTGTATTCCAAAAACAATTATTAAGCATTTGTTGGGCTAAGGTGCTAGAATAGAAAAAAGAAAAAAAAAAAAAAAGAACCACAGGCAAAATCTTCAGGAAACTTGTAGTGGGGAAAAGATTGTTATGCAAAACTAATGACAATACATTATGTTAAAAGTCATCTGAGCCAAGATGCTTTCAGCAGACATGAGTGGGCATCTAAACTAAAGAGAGGCTGGCTCACTGGAGGAAGCATTGCAAAGGCTTCATAGAGCTGACACTCAACCTCTGTATTTCATCTGAAATCTGTTTGTTGGCCAGAGGGGGAAAAAAGAACAGTTCTGGGGAGAATGAATTATGTAGACAAATGGAGGCAAAAGAAGGGTGTATTTTCCATGTGAGAAGTTGATTACTTCATTGTTTAGTAACTTTTGAGTAAATTACTTAATCGCTCCTAACCTCAGTTTCCTCTTCCTCATAATAGGGATCATAAAATAGTACGATAATTATGTGAGATTGTGGACTGGAAATACATAGTTTAAATTCTAGAGCACTAAACTACATCTTAATTGTTGTTAAAAGTGAGGCTCCAGACTTGGGTCCCTCTAAATCCCAGCTGGGGAGTACAATGCTGATTTTGGCATGAGAGCTGAGATGTCTCCTGGGGGCCTTGTGAGTATGTATCCTGAGAATAAACACAACCACATCTGGCCTTTCTTACAGAAGGAACACTAAGTTCAGGGTGGGCCAGCCCAGGAATGGTTGTGTGGGTTGATGTAAGGAGGAAATTCAGAAAAGAAAAGTAGAAAAGCCAGCTGGCTCTTTAGACGCACCCTCGTTTTCTTAGAAGTCAGCGGAAGCTTCCCTGCCACCCAGCAGTGACACTGACTTTGTGCCTTAGGATCATGTGGTTAACAAGACAGGATCTTCTACATCTGAGGCTGCTCCGGTCCCCCTTGCAGAGCCCTCCGCCCACAGATCCAGTCTCCTTGTCATTCTTACTGGAGAGAGCCATCGTGAGTTCTTTCATTCACACTGGGGTGGCTGATTAATACACAAATGGTGGACACAGACATGCATAACTCACATCCCTGGACCCAGTGTGGATAATGAGAACAGTGTCTGCATGTCCAGTGGATGAATTATGGAAGGAGACACTCCTCCAGGCTGCACAGGGAGCACTCCTTTCCTGGCTCACTTTGAGGGACAAAGTGTTTTGTGTGTTCTCCGTGCCTGTGGCTGTCCAGCCCTAATTGCTGAGTGCCAGACCCAATGAAGACACGTCAATGACAGAGCATCTCAGTTGGGGTCATCTCCTTTAGGGCATACCCTGCTACCCCAGGACATTGACAGCTTCTGTTTCACATCTGTTTTTACTTCTGGCCAGGCCTTCTGGGTCACTGCTTTGGCCCAGGGATCTCCCCTTTCACCTTGTTCCCACTGCAGGTCAGGACTGCGAGACCTTCTCTGCTCTGACCCCTCTACCCGAACCTTTCCCTGCTGCCTGACCAGACTCCACAGGCCTCTCTCTTGTCCAGGCCCAGCTCCCATGAGTCTGGCCTGCTCTTGTCACTCTCGAGTGCCTGCTGGCTGGCCACTCACATGTGTTCATCGTGACCTCTGGAATGTCAGCTGGAACATGTAGCAAAGAATCCAAGGTGCTGGGGGCATTAGGTTTTCACACTGATAAACTCAGAGAGGCTTCGTGATAATCGAATTTGTGTCAGCTGTGTGCTTCTCCGACTTGTCGCCCCTGTCCCTCCTCCCCAACCATTTGGG
This sequence comes from Zapus hudsonius, assembly GCA_004024765.1. Lineage (NCBI taxonomy): Eukaryota > Metazoa > Chordata > Mammalia > Rodentia > Dipodidae > Zapus > Zapus hudsonius. Next base: position 26,660 of record PVHP010002562.1, read on the forward strand.
TCAGAGTTGATGGGACATGCTGAATTGTTTATAGCAAGAAGGGAGAGAGAATACAATTTTCTTCCTATTCTTTCTCTACAGAGACTTTATTTGGCACCAGAGCAACCTTCCTCCCAAAGGGCTTGCCTGCAAACAATTCACTACAAATCAGCACTGGGTGGCTGGGCAGGAAGTACTGCAGGAGTAAAGGGTGTGGCCTTTCATTTCAGGACATTCTCATCTAATTGTGAAGATAGAATTAATCCACACCAATCCGTGGCATGTGCATGAAGGAGATGGTTAAGGGCCAATTTGTGTATTTCAGGCTCTATCGTGACAGGTTGGAACTGAGGGATCATAGATGTTGTTAACATCTAAGGTGACTTTTTAGAGGACACATTACTGAGCAGCAGTGTGTGTATGTTCCATCCTCCATCCTCAGTGTCCAAGTTCATGGATGATCCATATGCATTTTGTGTGGATTAATGCCCTAGAAGGAGGAAGGTGGAGGGTAGAGAAGAACGGGACCAGTGGACTCTTAGGGCAGGATTGAAGGCTGGGACCTAGTGAGGATGAGACAGACTTGACAGGGGGAGGCGAGGAGCAAGTCAACCTGAGCTCCCCATCAAAGTCTGCAGCCAGCCGACAACGTTCATGGCTGCTGTTGCCGGCAGTGCCCATCAGGGAACAATGTGCTCAGCTCAGATGGCTTTTCACTGTTTAAGCTGTTTTTCTCATTCCAGGGTCCTATGGGGAAATATTTCTAGAAAGACAAGATCAAAAGCACAGTGTTGCAGATAAGGAGGACAGGGTGACCCCAGGTAAGCAGTATGGGTCACTGAAAAAGGCCTCTGTTTCACAGCAAAGCTAAACAACTCTTACTTTCACACCTAAACTCAGACCCAAACAAGACTGACTACAAACTGAGAGCAAGGAGCAGTGAGATGAACCGTGCGGCTGCTGTTCACAGATGCAGCAAGGCCAGTATGCTGGGGTAGAGCAGATCTGCTTTAGGATTATTGTTCTGTACTTAGCATGAAAATCCTGGGAGAATCTGTGTGTGAGATTTACGATATCAGCACCAGAATGTATTCGCTTCTTCACTTTTTCATGATACTAGGCATGTATTTGTTTATTTCATGAACATTTATTGTCTACTATGTGTTAGGCCTATGTATATACATGTGATATACCTCTATACAATTGGCCGTTGTGTTTGGGCCATGAACTCTGTGATTTTGGAGGTTACAGTTTACTTGGGAGAGAGCTAATGGAGAAGCCAGAGAAGAAACAAAAGAAATCATGGGAAAAATTGACTTCACAGTGGATGCATGAAAGGATAAATAGCTTGAGCACCAAATGCTGGTTCTTCTACTAAAAATGAGTTTTGTCCTGTTCTCGAGTTAATATTAAGATGAAAGAAAGTAAAGCACAGCAATCTCAGGGTATGATAGGGCTATGACCAGAACTATTTATCAACAGAGTAATTCTTTTTCAGAGTCAACAAGGGCACCATGGAGCAGCAGTGTGTTTAGGGAGAGAATGGTACAGGCCCTGTGCTGGAAGATACATCTCAGTTGGACTAGCAGATACACATGAATGAGAAATGGGGGCTGGGGGTCAGGTAAGCCTTCAAAAATATCTGAATAGGGAGGCTGAGGCAGGAAGATGGTCAGCTCATGGCCAGCCTGGGCTGCAAAGTGAGACCCCATCTCAAAGAAAAAATATCCTGGGTTTCAATCCAGGCTCTTCCTTTGCAGCTGTGAAATTGGATGATTTTAACTCATTTGCACTTTCATTTTCTCCCTACTAAGTAGTGGCAGGAATACCACCGCATATCACACAGTGTATCTAGCACTGAGCTAGCATTCTGGAGCGTGTGAAGTAGTTTGGACCCATTTCAGCCTATGCCCATTGAGACTTGATGAGTGAGTGGTGGGTTTAGGTGGAGAAGCTGGGCCCTCAGAAACATCATCTAAGGAGCAGGGATAGGATGACATTTCAAAAATGAGCATTGGGAGGGATCAAAAGAAGTAGAAATCCATCTGTTGGCTGGTAAGCATATTTAGTTCATCCAAATGCCTGGTCTCTTCTCTCAGAGGCATGGCTTTATGTGGCAGCGGGGTTGGTCTGCCTTGGAAGTGAAATGAGCCTCAAGTCATTGCTGACAACAGAGACAGCAGATATGCTAATGAATCAAGGTATGTATATGTGCTCATAAGCACATGTGGGCAGCACATTGCTTCTAACTTTTGGCGTGTCCATGAATGAGATCTGGTGTGGGTGTGTAAACTGGTCAGAAAACAGTGCACCAGAATCTTAGTTTAGTGACGCTTTATAAAAAATGATGATGATTATTACTATTTTTGCAAATGCTTTGTAGGTAGCTGTGTTTTTTTTTTTTTGAATTCTCTTTTCCTTTAATGTTTCTATCATGTCCGCTATGTGGGAATGTTTATATGATCATCTGATGGTGGTGAAAACCTCAGATCTCCATGATGACCTTCGTTACTGCTGCTCTGTTTTGTGAGGAGGCTGGTCCTCTGGCTGGACTGAGGTGTACTGAGGCGGGACTGATTCTTTTCTATGACCTGGCTCCAGTGACTGAATTTGGTGATCCTTGTCATCATCTCTGGTGGCACTGTCCATTAGCTGGGCATCAGAGCCTCCCATTCCCCCACTTCCTCCCCTCCCCTCCTAAGACTGTGGGGCTCCATTTTCTTATACTCCACATATATTCTGGGGAGAGACATAATCTTGCCTCAGAGCTGATCCTTCTAGACACCTGACTCCCCAGGGTCAAGGTCTCTCTCCCTCTCTTTCCCTGTCCTCTCCCCCTCCCCCTTTGAACCAGAGCTGAGTGCCAGTTGACTTTTGACCTTGGTCCTGTCTTACAATCAGCTGGGAAGATTTTTCCCACTACATTAGCCTGGATCCCCTGTCCAGATGTGTTTTGAGTCTGAGGATTCATTCAGGGATGACTTTGAACTGTGCCCTGAAGACATGCAGCCTCCCACAGGCTAGGGCGCAGGCCAGGAGCCCTTGTGATGTTGTAGTCTGTCCTGCCCATCAGAACTAATCCACTGGCCAAAATTCACGCCCAAGGTGGGGAGGGAAAGGAGGACCAAACTGAACTTACTTCTACTTTCCCCTTTGCTTTCCTGATAGCAGAAAAGGAGGGAAGCACTCCCGTGTTGCTTTGTGATCTTTTCTTTCCCAAACACCCTTCTTCACAAACCTAGAGTGCTTTTGTGTTTGTTTTTTTTAAATTTCAACCTTAATTTCCAGTAGCTTTAATCATGTTTGTGGTTTAGGCAATGACGATCAACAGGAGTCTTTAAAAATTTTAGAAAAATACAATTCTCTTTTGTTAAAACCTGGCATTCAGGGTCATTGTCATGAGGACAAACTATCAACTCTGCGTCCAGAACTGAATAGCTTTCCTTGCTGTGTCTTTTCCTTTCTCCTAGACAAATTTAAACCTCTCTAAGAGAAAAAAATTTTTAAATAGGGCAGGAGAGAAGAGTTCATAAAATTCTTGCATTTATATACATCTACATGCATATGTATGCACTAGTTTTCTAAGGCTGCTGTAACTAAATACCACAAACGAGATGGCTAAGCCAGCAAGGATTTATTTTCATCCTGAAGATCGGAAGGCCAAGGCAAGGCATTAGCGGAATTGATTCCCAATTTCTATCACAAGGGAAGGTCTTGTTTGCTTTGGATGGCTGTGTTCTTGCCACAAGTCCACAGAGTGTTTCTGTATGCCTGTCATGAGTTCACATACCCTCTACTGACCAGGACATGTAAGCTAAGACTGGCCCACCCAATGGCTTCATTTAACTTAACTATTTATAGACTTCATCTGCAAACACAGTTGCATTCCAATAGATTGGAAATTGGGATTTCAATATATTAATTTTGGAAATTTGATTTAGGCTATACGATATCTTATTTATATTTGTAGACACTTAAGAATGACCCAGGACACACACACATACACAATCACATAGCACCTATCTAGCTAAAAAACACATTTACAATTAATATTTTACTTAATCCCAACAAATTTTTATAAAATAACTTATTTTACTTGGAGTAGAGGCCACTGAGGCACAGGTTCTAGGTGAGTTTTTTCAAAGTCATTGAGATATTAACTGAAAGAGAACTTTGTGTATGTGTTTCAATGTCTCTGTGCATATAAGTCAAACAATAATATAATTAAATAATTGAAAAGTAAATAACTTTTTAAACTAGGGAGATGGCTCAGTGGTTAAACATACTTGCTTGTAAAGCCTGCCAGCCCAGATTCAATTACTCTGTGTAAAGACAGATGTACAAAGTGGTTCATGTATCTGGAGTTGGTTTGCAGAGGCAAGAAGCCCTAGTATACCCATTCTCATTTTCTCTCTCTACTTTTCTCTCTCTACGATACCACTAAAGCTTGTTATTTTCAGTTTTCTTGATGAGGTACACAACTCTTTGAGTAACACCTTTTGCATTATATGATGACTTCTGTAATTATCACACACAAATATAGTAATGAAGAAAGAACATTTTAATTATGATTTTATAAAGAGTAATAACATCATCAGGATCCTTCAGCAAATTTTCTCTCATGTTTCACACTCTAGAGTGGGTAATATGCCCACCATCAAACCAATCAGCATCAAGGTGAAAGACAGGAACATTTCCATGGTCTTTGCCTGAAGCTCAAGATCAGTGGTGAAGGGATGGATATACGGGCTCCCTTGAAGGACAGAGGGATGTGGGCCAGCTGCCATGCTGCAGCAAACCCAAGTCTAGACATGGGGGACTGACTAGGAGGTCCCGGGAAGAGCACTGTCCAAGGACACTAAGCAAGGTCTTGATTGAACAGGATAGGTAACCTGGGCAGGCAAAGTCTAGGTAAGTAGACAGTGCAAAGATGAGGATGTAAGACACAATTTAAAAATTATCATTGAGAAAAAATTAAAAACTGGTTTCTAAAGACTTTGGGGAAAGCATTTAGAGCACTGTAAGAAAGAATTATAATTATGAAAACACAAATTAATTCTATTGTGTATGATAGTAGACACTCTGGGTTGATTTTCATCTTCTAGAACCAATCCAGAAGTGAAAGTTGAGAGTTGTGTTTATGTCTAGATGTAATTACATCAGTGCTGACAGTGTAAAGAGATGAATATATGAGAGATATTGGGAGGTAGAAGGTGGGGTGATGGTGTGAGGAGAAGAACTTACAGTGGAAGGAACGAACCAGCTCATTGCCACACTTATCTAGCCGAAGGGCCAGATGAGCAATCAGAAGATTCTGTGTTTAGTGGGCAGAACAAATAAAAATGAAAGTATAATAATAACAGTAGAAAAGGTTAACAACCAAGGACATCATGGTCATTTACTAAGAGACTGGTTACAGGGTCAGAGTGTATGAGCTAAATCCTAATCCACCATCAATGGAACTCAAAACATCATATGGTAAAATGAATGAATTTAGAAGTAGGAATGAATTATCATGTATTATCAACAAAAATACTCCCAAAATGTTAGCTTGGAGGGAAGGAGGCAGGAGCCTTTCATGTTTTCTTACTTTTCATTATCTCTTTGCTTAGCTCTGTGTACCCATATCATTTGGTAGCTAGAAATACGTAATAAACAGAATTTGTCATTATAATGTAGGTATATTTTTGTATTGTGCATTTCCATTCACAACCATATTGCATTTTCTTTGACAGTACAGAGCCTTCAGGATGACACATCTGAGTGGCTGTAGAATATTTCGTACTCTCAGCATGTCTGAGTCTGTGAATAACTGAACAAGAGTGTATGAAGCTTCAGACAGCAGTCTATGACCATGGAACAAAGGTTTTGTGAGTTTTTTTTGAAAAGAATTAAATCTTGACCAGAGCCTCATTAGCACCCTCTATTAACCAAGTTCAAAGCACTGGGTAAGGCTGTGAAGAGGTCCCTGCTCACGGCAGCAGCCCTGGGTGGTGCACACATACCCCAAGACCCTCAAGGTTGGATGCTGCTCCTCACAACCTGGACAGTATCAACCTAAGACCACCCTTTGCACTGACACTGCCCTCAAGTTCATGGGAAATGGGGTTGGCAGAGAGAGGAGGCTACATTTGCAAAGTGAAAGCATGGTTTTAATTATTCTTCAGATCCATAAAAAGGACAGGGGTGGGGATAGATTTATGGGTTTAAATTCTCTTCTTTGCCATTGATAAAACAGTATTTATCAGGTGTGGGGCACATGGCAGCTCTGGGGAGTGCCAGACGCGGATCAAAAGCAGAGCATAAAAACCTTCCCCTTTCAACATCCCTAATCTCCTCCTTCCATCTCTAAATGGCCACGTCAGCCTCCTGACTCAGAAAGGAGATTCAGTCTGGCATTTTCCTTCTGGAGGCTTTGGGAGGGAGCAAGAAGCTGGGCTCCTGTGTGTCAGGTCTGCCTGCCTCCCTTTGATGCTTCCTTCAGATGATAGGACTGTGACCAAGGTGAGTGTTCTCTCTGACGCTGTGTTAGAGTGTCCCTTCAGAAGGAAGTATTCATGTCCTTTCCCACAGAGCAATTAGGTTGTTGCATGGCTGGGGAAAAGGTAATAGCTCATTCATTCATTCATTCACTCATTCACAGATGCTGAATTCTCTCTCATCTGGTCTCAACACTGCCAGGTCTTAGTAGAGTCCCGTGACAGCCTAAGATCCGATTCTCTCTCTCAGAACACATATCAATGTTAATTGGCAAATAAATCCTATACATAACAGATTCAAAGATTATTAAATTAGCTGTGGATTAATACCCCTGCCCAAGTTCCTGTGTTGAAGGCCTAAAGTGAATGCTATGCTGTTTGAAGGTATAGTCTCTGAGGAAGTAATTAAAAATAAATGAGGGCACAGGGTGGGATTAGCTTTCTTATGAGAAAAGATACGGATGGCTGGCTTCCTTCTCCCGGCCATGAGACTCATGAGAACGTGGTCTTTGCCAGCCAAGGAGAGGCTTCAGAATCCAAACTGCATGGACTTTGGAATTGATCCTGGGCCTCCATCATCCAAATCATGAGAAAATGAACTTCTGTTGTTTAAGCCCAAGTCTGTGGTGTTCTCTTATGGTAGCCAGGAAGGACTGGTATTTGGGCAGGATTTCAATATAAAGGAAAGGAAGGATAAAATGCAAAAATCCCTGTAGCTGTCATGAATGGACTTGGAAGAGGGATGCCAGGGTGTGGACAGCTTGGACTGCAGACGTCCACTGGGCTGCAGCTCCCGAGGGTGTCCCATTTCCTGAACTGTGGTCTGCTGGAACCAGAGCAAAGGAGGAGACTCAGGAGCATGAGCACATTTGCAGCTCAGAAAGAATGCTTGTTCTCCTTTTTCTTCAGCTAGATTCTGAGAGTGAACTTTACTTTTCTTCTTTATGCAATTTGGGATACACCTGCCCTGTACTAGAGAAAATGTCACCTTGTAAAATCCTGAAGGAAGGGTGGATCCCTGAGGTTGTCTAGAATGCAGGCTCCAGCATTCTCTCCCCACCAGGGCTGAGTTCAGCACAGTACCTGGCACTTAGTAAGCAGGTGTTGAGTGAAGCGAGAAGACCTGGCTCCCACAGAGGTCGGGAACACCTAACTCTTGCCCTGGAACTTAATTTCAGTCTTAACCTTGACCCAGATGAGCTTGGGTACCATCACTTGTCACTCAGCTCATCTTTAGAATGCAGATATATCATTTACACCTTAAAACTGTGAAGAACAACTATCTACTCAACATATTAAATTTATTTCATTACTATGTACTTGAATCTGAGACTATATAGTAAGATTCCACAGAACTTAGATTCCAGTGGAAAAGGCAGAAACAGTTATAGATTTATCGGAGAGCTGAGAGGACAGTGCTGTTTTTTTGCCTGGCTAGGAATTCTCATACAGCAAAGCAATCTTTTACAAAGCTCAATGGTGTCATTCCCTCCAATTGCGTAAAGTACTTGCCTGCTTCTCTCTGCTCCCCCTCTTCAGATGGTGGCCCACCATGGTTTGTCACACAGGGGTGCTCAGCCACATGAGCCTTCACTGTTCATTGAAGACACTAAACATTCTCTTGCCTCCCGGCGCCTTGCTTCCTGTTAACACTACCTGAAATTATTTTACAGAAACTTGTGACTCCATGGTAGCAGCTTTCCTCTTTTTCTATCTCCTCTCATCACAACACAAGTAAAGGAGAGAAGGGGAAGTGCTCACCAAAACTAAAGACATATGAGAAAGCCATATGGAAACCTACTTCTCTGTTGGCTGATTAAAATATAATTAAAATGAAACGTGAAAACTATTCAAGTGCTATGAATGGATAAACAAAATGTGATTCATACCCACAATGAAATATTATTCAGCCTCCAAAGGAAGGAGGCTGACGCTTGGTAGAAGGTGGATGAACCCTGAGACATCTTGTCAAGTGAAGTGTACCAGTCACACTGTGTGATTCCACTTGAGTAGTCAAATTCATAAAAATGCAAAATAGAATGGTAGTTTCCCAAACTAGGGGAAGTGAGAAACGGGGAGCTGTTTAATGGGCTCAGAATTTCAGTTTGGGGAGAAGAGAATGTCTGTATATGGGTAAAGATGATGGTTGTACAGGACTGTAGATGCATTTAATACCATTGAATACTATATTTAAAATTTAAGATGATAAGTTTCACATACTGTGCACTTATTCATCACTTAAATACATCAGCAAGAAAAATATACTCAGAAGACCTTCTTTGACCCCTAGTTTCAGGAAGATTCTCTTAAGATTCCAACTGAAACATTTGAAGACAGAAATAAATATTTGAATCAGAAAGCCCAAAGCTACCTTTTCTTTTCTCTTGACTGCTCGAGTGCTCGTCATCTTGCCTGCAGAGTCTGACTTCCTAATTGTTCTTCTCTGTCATTGGATTTGGTAACACCAGAGACCCAAAGGTGCCAGAAGATGGTAGCAAGCGACTTTCTCAGTGTTTGTTTCATAGACGTATTAATGAATGGCAAGATGTCACGAGGTAATTTTAGAAATGATGAGTTTTGGAGTCAAAATGAAGGAAAGTGTTACTTTTTGTGATGTTTTTGCAGGATTTTTCCAGAGCATTTTATAAGCAAATGAACATTGTCAGTTTCTAAGAGCAGGGCAGTGTGTATTCAGGGTTTGCAGACATATTTGTACCCAGCCTGATTTTCTGTCTCAACACCGTTTTCCATGAAAGACCATTAGTATGTCTTTCACTAGGGTGTTTGCTAACAATGTGGTCTTTGCTGGTTCCATCCCTTCAGTTCTTGAGATTTAATGTGTGAGGTCTAAACACAAGGATGCCATGTAGATCTAGGCCGAGGGCTTCACCTTTTTCAGAATTTCCCTGCAATGTCTTCTGAGAAAGTGAATTTGATTTTTCGGTATGGATCAGGTCATGACTCTGCCAATGGAAGAGACACTGTCAACTAAAGTAGACTGTGTCCAAGTCAGGTTGGACCCTTTCACGTTAGTACACCAACCACGCTCCCAGGTTTCCAAGGCTCTGAATGCATACAACCTTCATATACAGATACACACTTTCTTACTCAAACTTCCCAGATGTCTTTTGTCATTTGGAATAGTTTAAATCTTAAAATGCAGTGTGATGCTTATACTATTAGGTTACACCCTCTAAACAAGTGCACCAGTATTTGCTTAATGGTTATACTTAATAGGATAAATAAAGTCTATAAGTAAAATTTTATTAACATATCAGGTTTTGTTGCCAAAGAGGTTTAGTGGCTCACTATAAACAATTTAGTTTCAGCACATTTTTTTTCTTGGATTTTGTGGATAAAAGCTCATAGGCACACTAGTTAGAGTGGCCGGGATAATACCAATCTGTTTTGGACTTCATATGTCTCAATGATCTTGTTTTGGGAGGAACAGAATTAAATTTCCCCAGAGAAGACACTTCAGAGCAAAAGAAAGGAATACTTTTTTCCTAAACTTACCCTTTCCAGATAGACCACCTCTACTACATTTTTAGAAAACACTATTTCATTTGTTCTCACTCAGCCAAAGGAGATGAAAGACATCCAGGTTAATGAAAATAAAACAGAGGATATCCACAGAGCAACTGTAGAGTGAGAATGGTAGGCTGTTCATGAATGTTCTCCAAGTGAGTATCATTGAATACACATAAGAGAGAAGCCCTGAGCCAGATTTTAGGCATGTAGCTCTTTCTAAGCACCTGTGTGGCCTCGGGTGAATTTCATACTTGATGCTTCAGCCTACATGAGGGCTAGACAATCATTGTTATAGTTAATTTAGTTCTTCTGATCAAAGCATCCTAATACACCACCAGGTTAACTATCAGTGATGATTCTGGTAACAGGCAGACAAATAATACCATCCCAGCATCTTCTTGCTCCTGGAGAAAAGAGGCTGAGGAAGTGTGTTACCTTGAAAGTCACACATAGAAATGAGCTTGGCCATCCATATGGAAACTGAGCTTGCAGCAGATTGAACTATATAGTAAATGTCTTCAATACAGACTTCGTTTTAGATTTAATAACTCACAATTACAGTCATTAATGAATTGCCAATAGAGGCATAAACAGCACATGCTTTGAAGTTGGCCAGATATGTAACCCTACAAAATTGTCATAAGAGATATCCAGACAGAGACCTTTACCCTTCCGTTTGTTTAATTTTTTTTCAGAGTCTAAATAGCTCTCCAACACCCAGTTCTGAGCAGACAGAAAAACAGCAGGAGGATTTAAAAAAAAAAGAACCAAGGCTGAATTTCAGTCACACAGATCTCAGCAAGAAGCAAAAATAAACCTTCCAATGATGCTCCTTTTCCACGGTTCCCAGAGTTAGGCTCGGCACAAAAGTGAAAACAGGCAGCTTCGTCCCCCTCCCTTCCCCTGCTCACTCTGGTCCTGTGGATGCTGTAATGTCTCCCACATTAATTAGACATTCCTGGGGTGCTGCCTTTCCCCTTCCCTGTAAACTACCTAAGAACACAAATATTGAAATAGAGACTGTCTGCTAATTTTGCATTATCCTAATTTAAACAATATAGCATAGTATCAACACCGAGGAGTTTAAATTGCCCAATTCCTCCTTTATCTAAGACCAGTGGTCTGTCTGTTGTCACAGCTAGTTTGTAACAGAGCTGTCAGCAATCATGGATCCAAAACCAGCATGCCTTTTCCCCAGTCCTCTCTGCTGCCATCACAAGTTGAAATAAGAGTTTCCTTCCTGACTCACTGTGGCAGCATAGCCCCCCTTGTGGCATGGAGTAAGACAGCTCCCACCACATCATGGTCATTCACTGTGGACATGAGGCCTCTGCTGTGGTGTAGAGTTAGTGTGCACCATGCCATGCGCCTCATGTAGTTAGGTCCTCACAAGTTCAGCACCTCAGATATATTAAGGGGAGAATTGAAAACCATATCCTGCTGGGCATTAGCATGTGTTAAACAGGGGTTTGATTGTGAAGAAAACAGGTTTGATGGTGGAGAGTTTTAAATGCATGACTGGTACATTTCAGGGCAAGGCCTAATCTTCCCTGAGAATCTGGCCTTGCTTTCTTTTCTCCTCTAATTAGTCCATTTAGTTTTTTTAAAAAATATTTTTTTATTTGCAATCAGATAGAGACACATATACAGAGAGAGAGAGAGAGAGAGAGAGAGAGAGAGAGAGAGAGAGAGAGAGAGATTGAATTGGGTACACCAGGGCCTCTAGTCACTGCAAGTGAACTCCAGATGTATTCTGTGCCACTTGGTGCATCTGGCTTTAGTGGGTAATGGGGAATTGAACTCAGGTCATTAGGCAAGTCCCTTAACCACTGAGCCATCTCTCCAGCCCTCCATTCAGTTTTGAATTCTCTTTCTCACTGAGCAAAGTGCCAGACAAATTAAGGGTATATTTTATGAACCTTTGGTCTCCTTTTGGTTTCTTCACTCTCACTCCTTGAGAATATTTTAGGGAAAGTCTGACTCAAAACATACTCACTTAATAAAATTTAGGAACATAATTAAAGCAAATATCTTAGGTAATTTTGCTAAAGATCCGTCCTGTGTTTTTCTACATCCTCTTCTGGAATGTGCATATTGACTTCCTGTGGTACTTTCATGATTCCTCTGGAATTCTTTTTACTCCTCAGCTTCACCATTGAGACTTCTCAACTATGAACTGGCATCACACGTTAGGATTATCAGTGCAAACTCAATGACACGAAACTGGCTTTGGACTCCAAAGAGGACAATTTCATTTAATTCAAGTTTATTCCATATAAGGCAATTGGGACTATAAAAATTCTCATTCAAAAAACCATGATCTTTATTGGACATTACAATGCAAAAACAATTTTTTAAATAAATTAAGTGCTGAAAAATGTTGGTTTGCTTAGAATAGAAAGTTCACTTTAGCTCCAGGCTCTCCTGCGGTCCAGCACACGCCTTTCTCAGTGTTGACTCAGGGTTCCCCTCCCTCTACCAAAGTGCCAATAATAATGGTCGCCGAAGAACAGAAGTGCCACTTTGCCAGGTTGAGTTTGGTAGGCCAGCTTCTGCTGGGCTGTTCTCTGCTCTGTGTGTCTCTGTGTGTCTCTGTGTGCAGAGAGCTGAGGTCTCAGCTTCCTGTGCAGTCAACGCACTCCTTCCAGATTCATCTAAAGAATTCGTCCCTTTTTAAGGGAATGCCAGGTGCTCACTGATCAATGCCAGCTTTTCAAGATCTGGGACATGTGGTGAGCTCACTCTTTTTAGACTTGAGTGGAGCTGGGAAAGGCATTGGACATGCCACCCCACTGGCCACTTGACTTCCCAGACAGTTGTGACATGTCCTCCAGCCATGGCATCAGAGCTCCATAAAGCCATCCGACCATTAATCAGCAAGATCTTTGACACAAGAGGCAGATTGTGCTAGGTGTAGAAACACCTGTGTCAGGGAATACTTTGGCTAGGGGGATTTTGTCACTTACTGTGTGGTATAGATTGAAAGCCACAATTTTATGATTTTGTGACACTTTTAAGGGCAACAATCTCCTTTTGTGAGAAATAAGTTCAAACAGAATCAAAGTGCCTCTGGAATCAAAACGTAAGTAACTAAATTTTCCTCCACAAGAAAGTTGATGATGTGAGTGTCTTGCATCCAAAGTTTGTCCGCAGGGCCTCCCTCCCAGGAAGAGGCAGTCTGTCCTGTGGTTATGCAAACACACGGGTCCTCAGCTGAAGAGACAACAGCATCCTTTGGTTAAGAAGGCTGTTCTTGCAGGAAGCTGTGTTTCCCTAACTATATTCTAAAAGGTGCTGCCAGGCATGACTGTTCTTTTGAAAAAATGGCTTTCTTCTGGGTGAATTTACATTTTTTATTCCAAGTTTTTCATGGACATAATGTAAAACTGAAGTTCTAGCTGTTCCATTTAAAGAAGAAAGCATTCATTCTCAGGTAAACCTTGCTAGTTATAATACTATATCAACCAGGTTTCTCATCCTGAGCATAGAAAGCAGGAAAGTAGCTTTGAGAGCCTATGTTCCCAGTTCTACCAAAGACAGTCCATAATTAATACCATTCCTGATGGGCAGGGGAGCGGCTTACTCATCACATACAATGGATGGCTTTGAGCTTTGAGCTTCAATTCTCTTTAAAGAACCTCAGTTGAAAGAGGCTACTCAGATGGTTTAAATTGAAAGAGCATAAAAATAATACCAAAAATTGTTTAGTTTTTTCCCCATTCATAGACTCAAGTAAAGCTTTTTTTTCTGTTTTTAAAAGTTCATTCTTTCAATGTTCTGACATTATTTTAATATATAAATAAGCCATTAAGAGATTCTTCATGTGAAATAAAATTAAATGTTTTGTAATGACAGCAGAAATGCACAGGTTAGTGAGGTATAGCACCCTAGTAAAATCACTTCTTACTAAACGCAGAAAATAGTACATAGAAATATACATAGAATTAGCAGAAAATTTATTATTTAAATTGTGCACATTCAAAAAGGTACATTTAATACATTTAATGAAAATTATATTGTTGCCAACATTTATAACAGTTTTTATAAACATAGTTAAAACAATTAATTTTTTATTATGAAAACAATTTTAATATAAAGTCATCCATAAAAAAGAGGGATGAGCTTTCTACCTGTCATCAGTTACATTTTATTAATGTTTGAACCTCATATAAATTGGACTAAATGTCTTATAGAGTTTTCAGATTTATTTCTGAATGAGTTCTCTTCTTAGTTGTATTTAATCCCAAATCATATGGAGATTATTTGTTAAAGTTTTCTGCAATTGGATTTTAGAAAACTAAAACTACTAAAAGATAAAATTTGTAGGCAGAAAGCTATTGAAAATAAGCATAACTAGGGAGAACTGATCTGGAGTAAAAAGTCAGAGACACTTGATTGAGCAAGACTGCAAGCTAAAGCAGAAACCTTCATTCTGAAATGTCATGGGAGCCAGAGCATATCAACTTTTGGCAAGATTCCTATTAAGGAACTTGCTTTATATTACTTTATTTTTAGCTTTTGTTTGTTTGTATGAAACCCAGGGCCTTATATACATTAGGCAAGTACTCCATCACTGAGATATACCTTAGCCTCAGCTTTTAGTTTTTGTAGAATATATTTATATTTCCTAAAAGACTAGAATGAAGTTGAGATAGTTTACAATTCTGAAGTATTGCCATTTTATAAAACACTTCACAATTATAAATAGAGACAACTTATTTAAAGAATTTGGTCTTATAAGAATATTTGTCAAGGAAAGTGATGTCTATGAAAGCCAAAAGACAGATATTTAAAAGCTGAAGTATTTGCACTTTTTCTTTACAAAGACCCAGAGTTCCACATGTATTCTACAAGCAGAGTTGGCTTCAACTTCACCTGAGCATCTATAGCATGCACACTGAGATCATGTCATAGGAGGAAAATAACCTTGTCCCGTTTCCTGCATGCTGGGTATGCTCCTCTGAGGCACTGGGTCCCTGACATCTTTTTTATCCTAACCATCCTCAGAGACTTGTGAAAAGCAATTAACTAAGACATAAATCAATAAAACAGAGAATGAATGTTGACCTGATCTGGACAAGAACATGAATGAATGATGCATATCCATTCTAGAAAACACACTCATCTAACTCATATGACACAGGAGAAAGCTAGCTATTTTGAATCTAAAACTTTTCTGGCTGTTCTTGTTTAAAAATAATTATCAAGAGCAATTTATTCAACCATTTCAGGCACACACTGTGTGTGTGTGTGTGTGTGTGTTTGTGTGTTAGGATTGCTTGCATAAGCATAATGGTGTATTTATCAAATACATGTAACTTACCAGAGACTGCATCACTGAAAAAAATATTTCCCCTTCTCTCAGCAACCATTAACTGCCAATAACTTCTTAGGGAATTTTATCTATCAGTAATGTGGGACAAAGTTATTTACACCTGAGCCTCAATTATATTTTACCTCTCAAAAATGAGGGCCTGTGTTAGGTGACAGTTGAAATTCTTTCTGACATGATTTTAAGACTTTGTCGTAATGGTTTCATCTATTTATCCCAAGGGGATTCACATGAAATAGAAGAAAGGAGAACATGGGAACTGTCCAGGGTGCTTAGAAACACAGAGTCCGTTCACTCTCTGGAGTTATGACAGATTCCACAATATGTATCCATGTGTTATTCAGCTAGCATTTACACTATACCACACACAAGCAAGCTATTATGTCAGTATCCAGTAGATACAGTTCATTGTGAGATCAATTTTCTTGTGCTCGAGGGGAGAAAGCACATATTTTGAATCAATATTGTTCTGTATTCAACACTTTTTCTCTTCTTTTCCTTTTTCTTTTCTTTGAGAAAGTGTGTCACTGTATAGCTAAGCCGGTAAATCATCAATGAAATAGAGGCTGGTTCAGACTCATGGAAACCCTCATGTCTCAGTTCCACAGAGTTGGGATTATAAGAGCAAGCCACTATGCTCAACTTCTATCTCAAAATGACTGCTTGTCTTCAACACATCATTGATTAATATTCATGCACTAATGTTTAGATAAGGATAATGCAATAGTTTTCACAGTATATTTGTAATACTGATATTCTGCAAGTGAGTTTCAAGTCATATCTGAGGTTATGCTGATGTGATCCTATATTTATATCCCATGTCTTACTAATGAGGCAGGGGGAGAGACAGGTATTGAAGAACAGATATTGGACTAAGAAAGAAAAATAAGGAAATAGGGAGAAGAGCACATACATGACAGCTAAGACAAGTTAGTTACAGTGAAGTGATTCTTGATTGCTTCCTGACTAGGCTGTCTTGAAAGGGACTTTTGCTGCTTAAATGTGGTTAACACTAGTTACTCAAGGTTAGCTGCTGCCACAGCATCTTGCTCATAACCAGGGGGAAGCGGGGCCAATGAGAATGTAAAGATGTCAGTTTTGATGAGACCAAGGTAACGCTGTTGTGGCACAGAAACCCTGAGGAAGGATTTAGCAAAAATAAGCATCAGAATTCCTGCTTGAGAGAAGAGGACCCTGGTCTCATTTGAGAATTTATATAAAGCCACATAGGCTTAGAAGGTAGTGAGGATTTGCAGGACTAATGCCATAGAAACATGGGTAGAGATATCTTTCCAGTCATATGGAATTTGAAGTAGCAGCAGGACTGGAGGGAAAGCAGGTAGAGGATTATTAGAAATTCTGAGAATCAGGGCTAGAAAGATGGCTCGGTGTATAAAAGCACTTGCTTGTAAAGCCTAATGACCTAGGTTCAATTCCCCAGTACCCACGTAAAGCCAGGTGCCCAAACTGGCACATGGGTATGGAGTTTGTTTATAGTGGTAAGAGGCCCTGACATATCCTTATTCATTCTCTCTCTCATGCTCTCTCCTTGCAAATAAATAAGATATTCAAAAAGAATCTGGGAGTTTTTGTTCCATAAATTCAGACTTCATTTATTAGGCTGACTTCACTGATAATTCACTAGTGTCTATACTGCTCATAAAAGTTTGAGGTATTACTCAACATATATAAATCACTAAATGCAATAAAGTAAAAAATAGACTCAAAGATAGAAGTCACATGACTATCTCAATAAATGTAGAAATGACTTTTGACAAATTCTAATATCCCTTCATAATAAAAGCCCCAATAGATCTAGGAATAGAAAGATCATGTTTCAACATAATAAAGGCTATATATGACAAACCTGTAACTAACATAATACTGGATGGGAAAAGTCAAAGCGTTTTCTGTAAAATCAGAACTGAGACAAGAATGTTCACTCTCTTCACTCTTACTTAATATAGTTATTCAAGTCTTAGCTATAGCCAATAGACTTGTGTAGACAAGAGAAAGAAATAAAATGTATACAAACAGGAAATGAAAATTTGCAGGTAATGTATTTCTATAGTTGAGAAATCCAAAGACTCAACAGAAAACTCTTAAGCATTTTCATCAAAGCAGCAGGATATACAATCAACAAATAAAATTTAGCAGTTTATTGAGATAGAAGTCAGGAGAACAATCTGACTCACAATGGTAAATAAAATTCACCATTCACAATGGTAAATAAAATATCCAGGAATAGCCTTAAGCAAGTGAGTGAAAGAACTGTACTGTGAAAATTTCGAAATACTTAAGCAAGAACTTGAAGAAGATATTAGAAGTTGGAACAACCTCCCACTATCCTGGATTGATAGAATTAATATTTTTAAATGGCTTACTATCAACAGCGATCTATAGGTTCAATGCACTCTTTACCAACATTCCAATAAAATTCTTCAAAGAAATATAAAACATTCCAAAATTCATATGGAATCACAAAAGACTTGGAGTAAACAAATCAACATTGATCACAAAGAACAATGTTGTAGCTTTCAGAATATCTGATTTTAAATTATACTACAGAACTTCAGTGACAAAAACTGCATAAAATACAAAAAAACTGGCATAAAAATACACACATAGGGCTGGAGAGATAGCTCAGTTGGTAAAGAACTTGCTTTACAAGCATGAAGACCTGAGTTTAACCCTCAGAAACCAAGTAAAATAAGCTAGGGGTGGTGGCATGAGTTTGTAATCCCAGTACTGGGGAGGTGGAAATGGTCAGATCCCTTAAACTCACTGGTCAACCTATCTAGCCTACTAGGCAAGTTGCAGACCACAGAGAGACCCTGTTTCATAAGAGGTGGATGGTACCTGAAGAACAACACTCAAGGGTGTCTTTCTTCCACATGCATGCACACTTGTGTACACCTGTACATCTGCAGGCACATAAACATACTCTCACGTAAACAGACATGTAGACCAGTGGGATCAACAAAACGACCTGGATTTAAACCCACACAACTGTACCCACCTGATCTTTGAGAAAAAAAGACCAAAACATACATTGGAGAAATGACAGTGCATTCAACAATTGGTGCTGGAAAACCTTGATATCCATATGTAGTGAAGGATGAGCCTAGATCTCCATCTCTTATCCTGGACAGAAACCAACTGAAAATGAACCAAAAACCATCATGTCAGACATGAAAATGCAAATGTTAGAAGAAAACATCTAAGGTAAACATCATGATAGAGGCACAGGCAAGCATAGAGTGATAGGCAAGGCCTTTCTGGAAAGGATTTCAACTGCCCAGAAAATAATACCAAGAATTACAGTAAGATAGAATAAAATTAAAAAAGCTTTTACACAGCAAAGGAAACTAAAAAAAAGAATACCAAAATCCCAAACAGTTGAATAAATGAATGGGCTAATAAAATGAACACTTGTCAAAAGATAAGGACAAAAGCTTAAAGAACTTCAACATCCCAAGCCACTAGAAAAATTCAAATTAAAATTACATTGAGGGCTGGAGAGAAGGCTCAGTGGTTAAGGTGCCTGCCAACAAAGTCTAACAACCTAGGTTCAATTCCCAGTACCCATGTAAAGCCAGATGCACAAGGTGGTACATGCATCTGGTGTTCATTTGCAGGGCCTGGAGGCCCTGGTGTGCCCATTCTGTCTATGTCTCTCTTCTCTCTGTCTCTTTGATTATAAATAAACACAATTGAAAAAAACCTATATTGAAATTCTTCCTCATCCCAGTCAGAATGGCTCTTATGGAGAAGACGACAACAAATTCTGATAAAGACTCCTAGAACCTGGAGCACTTATGTCTGCTGGTGAGAATGCATGCTGGTGCAGTCTTTATGGGACTCAATGTGAAGTTTCCACACACATAAAAGAAAGCTGAAACTACCATCCAATCCCCTGCTGAGAATACACCCAGAGGAAGCAGTCAGCACACTACAGAGATAACTTGCACACCCATAGTGTTTAGGGTAGCACTATTCACAATGGCTGCATTAAGGAATCAACCGAAGTTCTGGTCAACAGATGGATAAAGAAAATGGGGAATATATATATATATATATATATATATATATATATATATATATATATATATATATATATATATATATATATATATATATATATATATATATATATATATATATACACAATGGAGAAAAAATGAAATAACGCCACTTGTAGGAAATTAGATGGAACTGGAGCTCATAATTTTAACTGAATAAGCCTGTCTCAGACAAACATCACGTGTTTTTCTTTCATAGGTAGTTTCTAATTTTAGGAAGCATAATTGTAAATGTAATGTGAAGGTAGAAGTGGATGTATTTGTGAGAGGACGAGGTCTAGTGGAAGGAGTGGTGAGAGCCGATGGGACTGCAGTGAATAGTCAAAATACATGACACACTTGAACAAAAATGTCTTTATGAAATGCGTCACTATGTACAACAAGCACGTCAATAAAAAGGGGTTTTATAAAAGTGTGAGGGGAATAAGGAAGAGTATTAGGGGTGAATATTGTCAAAATACATTATATACATGTACAAAACTGTCAAAAAGGAAAGGAAAAATTATATATAATTTTGGGAAATACATGTAACAAAAGATGCATTAGGTCAAAGATTAGAAAATAAGAACAGAGGCCTAAACGTTAAAGTTTTATACTGTTTAAGAATATTATCATTTTCTTATCTTTTTAAATGTGTGTGTGTGTGAGAGAGAGAATGGCATGGGGTGCGTGTGTGTGTGAGTGGCATGTGTGTGTAGAGAGAGAGAGAGAGAGAGAGAGAGAGAGAGAGAGAGAGAGAGAGAGTGAGTGGCATGTGTTGTGTGTGTGTGCATGCATAGGCCACCGTGAGATCCGAGGACAACCTTGGCTGTCAGTTCTTCTATCTGGTTCGAGGCTCAGTCTCTTATTGTTTCCCACTGCATTCGCTAGGCTGGCCCATGAGCTTCTGGGAATTCATCCAACTCTGCCTCCCATCAGGGTGGAGGTGTGCTGGGATAACACCTCAGACTTCATGTGGCTTCCAGGTATCCAAACTCAGGTCATCACACTTGCACAAGTACTTTTACCCACTAAGCCTCAGCCTCACTATCACTTTTGGTTTTCCAAGGTATACTATATGGAAGATTTTAATAACATCAGAGATTGTGGCAAATGGAGCTATATAAATGTGAAAAATCATGATTTCAATGATATTTCGTTTGGCACAGAGGTGAAAGGCCTGAATGAAGCATGTATGGGTAAGGGCTTGGGAGAAAGCTGACTTCGGCTCCTTGGAAGGTTAGAAAGACCACTGAACAATCATTTGAAGAGATACAGAGCGTGCTTTTGTCCAGGAGTGTTTCTTTTTCCACAATGAATGCATTAAATTCAGCTGTTTTTCTCAAAGAATCAGCTGGAGGAAGTGGTTGCAGAGATGCAAGAATGAGGCGAGGAAAGGTGAGAACCCGAGTGTTGAGCAGGAGTGTGATGCCAATTTCACACTGTTTATATCGTTGCTTACACTCACACTGGTGGGCTAGGTGACTTCTTAAACAAGACCCTTTGCATCACACCACCAACCTCTCCAACTAAAAATAGGGCTGGGCTGTAACTCCTTGTATACATGACACAAATTGGCATCAGATGCCTCTGCTGTCTTTTGATGATGTAAGGCTTGGGGCTCCTGGCACTCTCCTTGGGGTATGTGCTCAAAATCTGTGAGGGAGTGCATTCCTGATACCCACTTCTCACCAGCCTGGCCCAACTTCGAGTCTGCTGAGCTGGGCTAGCCCCTGCTCAGGTAACAGACGGGGCAAGTGACAGGAGGATTCATTGTACCCCACATAGTTACCAAAGGGTTTAAGGCACAAAGTGGACCATGGGAACCTGCTGTTGGTTAACATGAAATTAATCAAGAAACAGGGTAAATATGTGCATTACTTTCTGATAAATGGAGGGCAGCCAATTCAGAACAGGCGTTCAGGCCTTCCCACAAGAGTGACTGACTCTGAGGGCCCATGGAAACACATACATTCACATGGGCTATGGAAATTTCCCTCCAACCCCAGCTGAGATAAGAAAGCAAAGTTACAGGGAAGGATCCTGTCTTCAAATGTTGGCATTGGATTATACCCATGTGAAGAAAACATCTCACTGTAACCCATGCTTAAACATTAACAGAGTTGAGTTGGCAAATGCCTTTCTGCTATGGATGTTGATTAGAGAAAACATTTCATTTCTACTATTCAGAAAAATGGAATTAGAGAGCATTTGCCAGACTCTGTGTTGCTATCACAAACTACCTGACACAAACAAATGAAGGGAGAGAAAGATTTATTTTGTTTATGGTGTCAGATGTTTCCACTGATTATGGCAGGGAAGGCATGGAGAAGGTCTCACACCAATATGGCCAGGTGGAGCTATAAAAAGAATGGGCCAGGGCACGATTTAATCTCCAAGGACTCCTGGTAGCATATATTTTTTTTTCAAACAGGCCCGCCTTCCATGTAGTTTATTCAAATTTGGAGTCTGATAATGAATTAATCCATTCACTCAGAACCCTCACAATCCAGTCTTGTGTAGAAAGGCCTTCACAGACACACCCAGAGGGGAACTTTGCTAATCTCCTAGGTGCTTGTCAATTCAATCAGTTTGACAAGATTAACCAAAAGAGAAGATTTATGATTTCTTTCAAGCTCATTCAACATTAGTGCTAATATGTTTGGGGACATAGACAATTTTAAGAGTTCATGATTAAAAACTACAGTCTCCTCTCATTCACCTTCTCACAGAGACAACTTTGGATGCCATTTCAGAGGCTTAGCTCTTTCTCTGAATCTTATCAATGGACTCCTTTATGAATCTGGATAAGAAATCCTGGCCTGAGATAGCTTGATAGGGGCCATGAGGGAAAGAAGAGAGGGAGTGCTTAAAGGGAGGGCATAGTAGATGGACAGAATAATAGGGAGGGGTGTGTAGAAAGGTCTAAGGGAAGTTAAGGGAAGAGGTAGAGAAATGTAGGATTAATATGTTATGAATAGGCCATTTGGAAACAATTCTTTGCTAGCTAAAACATATATTTTAAATGGGAGATTTTAGGTAGAAATACCATATGAATGTGGACAATACTGTATACCCACCAGCCACAGATTATTACAGGCCAGGTGTGGGATGCCTCTCTGAAAGTGGATGGTCAAGCAGGCCCCTGACGCACCCTAAACAAAGCAGGCTAGTGCCAAGGCTTTGGTTGTCCACAGAACTAGATGGTAAATCCCTATTCCTGAAGATAGCATGTTTGGATGATTGTACACTGGGGAATCAAGTTGGAGCTGAGCTGGAAGCCTCTTCCCTGTTGGTTAGCTGTCATTGTGCTAGAAAGTGCTATGCAACCAACTGGAGAAGAAAAGTCATTGACATTCTTAATTAGTAGTGGATCCCACAAACCACACAGTTGGCTAGACAAGCAAAATGTGCCCACTGGTATAATAGTGGTATATCTGTTATGGGTGAAACCAACTGCTATCTGATTGGATTTGAGGCCTGCTCTGTGAGAGGGAATTACTGCTTGGGATGAAACCAAGGCTACTACTCTTGTTTGGTGAAACAGATGTGTTATATCTACAACACTGTCCTCAAAAATTATTTTTATGTATATGAATTAGTGCTACTCTTATTTTGGCTAGAAAAGCGTCCCCTTTAAGATGGTTGTGAGTGCTGGAGAAACTCAAAACTCACCATAGTGCTGAGAAGTCAGTGGAGTGTTGGCCACTGACAGGCATCTCTGTCACACCCTCTGAGGCTCAGGGACCATTGCTGAAGAAGCGGAGAAGGAATGTAAGAGCCAGAGGATGAGGAGTGCTTTGGAATGCTGTTTTCCACACACAAAGTGGCTGTTGCCTTCATGACCTCACTGCGGCTGACACTACCTACACAGCCCTGCATAACATGAGGGCAAAAAACTATGATGACATCAAAATAGAAGAGGGACTGGTTGGAAAGAAGGAGTTTAGTGGAGGGAAGTTACTGGAGGTGGGGCAAAGGAGGACAGAGGGAAGGAATCATGATCAGGGTACATTGTGTATGTGTGGAGGTTGTCAATAAAGTCTGAAAAAACGTTATGGGCCTGGTATATCATGGATACAATGATATGGGTTAGTAAAATCTTCAAATTTGGGGTTGATGTCTTATATACCAAGAATTTTACTGGGTTCTGGAAGGATATTATTTCTAAATGTCATAACAAGTTTACAAATTAGGCATCATTACCCCCCCTTTTTTTTGAGGTAGGGTCTTGCTCTAGTCCAGGCTGACCTGGAATTCAGTCTCAGGGTGGCCTTGAACTAATGGCAATCCTCCTACCTCTGCCTCCCGAGTGCTGGGATTAAAGGAGTGTGCCACGCCCAGCTTTTTTTTATTACCTCTTTTTAATAGATAAGAATATTGAGGCTGAGTGAGCTAAGCTGATTGCACAGGGAAAGTGTTTGCTAGTGGTTAGGAGCTTAGACTCTGGGAGATCACTAGGGTTCAGATCTGGGTTCATTTACTTATCAGAACATTCCAGACAACTGTCTTATCCCGTTATATGTCATTTTCTTCAGTTGTTTGTTTATTTGCCTCTGATTGCACTTGACTTCTATGAAGACTAAATAGTGTAAGAAATGCCAAGTGCTTAGAACATTTCCTGGTACAGGGCATGCAACAGCCATGATTTGTGGTAATACACTCTATCTATGCTCAAAGATTTCAAAGCTAGTAAGCAGAAGAACCAAGATCCCAACAAGGTTCTCTCTGTCAGGGGAAGGATAGCTTCTACTATACCACGAGTTTCCAAAACCTGTCTTATATCTGTTCTTTTGGGAGTCATGTCATGTTTCCAAACTTTAGCCTGTCTCCATGAAATCCAGACAATGGAAAGGTAATGAGGCATTACTTTTTTTGCATTTTGAGACAATTATATAAATAGGTACATTCAGTAAAATCCTGTGCCAACGTGAAGTGTTATCGGTGATAGATAGATGCAAAGGGCTTTGTGTTTCACTTCTATTTACTTCATGGAGTTATATCTTTGTCATGTGTGCTAACCTCCAAACATGTTTCTGGCCACACAAATCATTGTGGGGATGGCCACAATTCTGAACTAAGAATTGTATAATGTTAGTAACTTTTAACTGGATATTCAATTACTCTTTTCTAACATGTGACTTAGGTAGAAAGAAAAAAAAATGTTTTTTTATTCAAACAATGTTTGGGAGGCACATTTTTGTTTATCCTTCAACCAAGAGAACATAGTAGCAGCCAACAAGTCCATTATGTTGGCACAGAAACCTACACGTTTTTCAAACACCAAGTTCATTGTCCTCAGCTGGAATGTATGATCTTGGTTACTTTTCAAAAGGTCAGTTTATTTCTGGGAGTAGTATTTCTGCAATGTTAAGAATCAGAGGCCAAAAGGGGAGAGAGGGCAGGGCCTGTGGAATAGATTATATCCCTGTCTGGAATCCCATTGGGAAACTTGGAAACCAGAGTTTAGCTGTCCAAAAGTGGAAATCTCACTGTGCAATGGAAGTATGATATTGCAAGAGACCCATTTAGTTAGATTTACTTATGTCTCATTCAGAATCTCATTCCCTAGGTGGCAATACATGTCTGTTCCCTGCCAAGCCAGATCCATCTGCTTCTTCAGAAAGTAATTTAAAGCCAGGCCTTGTGGCTTGCATCTGTTGCATAAGGATCAGGAGGAGTTCAAGGCCAGCCTTGTCTATATAGCAAATTTGAGGCCAACCTGGTCCAAATGAGATCTTGTCTCAAAACCCCCAAATAATAGTAATAATTAATACTAATAAAAACCCATAGCATGACATTAGAAATACTAAACTAAGGACTTCTGTGTGCCCTCTTCCAAGAGGAAAAGCATGGCTTCTGTTCCCTTGCTATTCAGACCAGTGGAGGAAACATGTCTGCCAAAATCCCATCTCTGGAAAAGAGGTGTTGTAAGTGCTCAGTAAGTGTCTGTTTATGAAATGAATTTATGCTAATGGAAGTGTAGGTCCTAGAGGAGAAAATTTACCAGCAAACAAAAGAAAAAATCTGTTCTTATGGTGGATGGCTCTCAGGGAAGAATCCCCACAGGAGGTGTGAGGAGAGCAATTTGGATAGAAATGTAGGGATATTCCTGAGTGGTGAGGGGGTGAGAGCAATGTGAAGAACCCAGAAGCTTTATTGAGGCTTCATCTGTGAGAAGAAAGAAGAGGCAGATGCTCATATTTGCAGAGGGAAAGGCAATGCTGTAATATTTCTATACTTCACAAAAACTCGTGCCATTTTAAATTGTCCCTTCTACACTCACAGAGAATATGTGGCATTCTGCCTACATAAGCAGTGTTTTGTTCAGAGCAATGGTGACCTACATATAGACTCCTTTCACACATTCAAACCAACTCTGACTCCAGTCCCCACAAGGGTCCAGACATCACCATTTTCAGCACTTGTCTTACTCCTGGATGCCTTCTCCTTCCACAGATAGCTAAAAGCTGGGAGCTAAATGGGTGAGGCAGGGGTCTGGACAGAAGCTTGAGTTGGTGAAGGGACACAGGGTCCTACCAGCACTTACCTTGACTGTAAACTGCTCTCACAAAGGAATGAGTGCATGGAGTTGGAGTGAATGCAGAAAGGGAGCCGAGCCAGATATGAGCCTCCTCAGCCTGCAGGAGGACTGAGGATTTTGATGCCTTTTGAAGAATTATGTGTGACCTCCTACAGGGACATGCTGAGATCAGTATCCTGGAAGGATCGTGTCCTGGAAGGCTAGAATCCCCTTTGTCTTCTCAGGCTGTGGCATCCATCAGAGGCACGCCTGTAATGCTGATAAAGATTTCTTTCCAGTGTCTGTCATTCCTAGCTGGATCGCACACCCAGCAACAGCAGGCGCTGGAGCTGCAGCTCTTAGGATGCTGTGATCTCAGCTCTTAGCTAGGACACTGCTCAATAAGCAGTAGTCAATGACCCACGGAAGAGCTGTGAGGGGCTTCCTTACCCTTTCTGGATTTGAACGACATGCGATTAGCAGTTTTGTGGAGATGGATAAGGTGGTTACATCTTGACTGATACTTGGATCCATCTAGGCACTTTCCCCAAAAGAAGGAAGAGGACAGAGGATCCCTTCTGTTTTTCAGGGAGCTGCCATTGCCTTTTGAAGACGTGCCTGGGGACCCAAAGAGAATCTTGTCATCTCTTCTACCACAGAACATGATCCTCCCCAGAGCTCGCTTCCTCCCGTGGGCCAGGAATTGTACTTTGGGTAGTCGACACTCAGGAAATGCTTGCCCAGTTGACTTTGTAATGTGCCATGAGAAAACAAAAGGAAAGACACCTCAGATTTTTTTTTTTGAAATGATGGAAGATTGTTTCCAAGAACACGTTCATCTTGGGAATTAGTCCTCAGAGTCTTACCTCTGAGCATCCTAGGAGTAGCAGCAGATGCCTTGCTTGTCTGTGGCCATGGGCAGCTAGCTAGCATTCATTTGAAGACCCAAGCCTTGCACTGGAACTCCTCCATTTACCATTTCCCTGGTTCAGGAGAAAGGAGGCAAGCCTGTCTGGTGTACTCCTAGAGACAAGGCTGAATGCTGAGGACACTTGAATAAAGAGCCGGGAGTATGCACCTTATTAGGCTTAACTTCCTTTCAGCTTTGAAGTTCTCTCCAAGGCTTTGAGCGTTTGCTTTACCCATGCAAATGCAGCCCTGTAACTCCAGACAAGACCTCAGCTACAACCCCTCCCCATGCACACATATCGATAATTTCTACAGACAGCTTTGATGGATATCCATGAGACCACATGTTCCTCCATTCATGTTTTTTTTCTTTCTTTTAAATATTTATAACACTTCAGAAGCAGAAATAAAAGTCCTTCAGATAGAGAGCCAACTAAAAATAGTCCTGTGTTCCTTGCCAGGGGACCTGGCATTAATCAAGGCCATCGGAAAGATGCTGGGGAGGAAAGGAGACCCGATAACCTCTCGTGTAGTTTTTGGTCATCCTTCTCTGTTATTAATAAGTTAGCGAGATTGGCGACTTGGGATGCAACCCAGATGGTTTTGGACTCCTGCTGCTGAAGGTAACTGCTGCTTCTTCATGAGTTCTCAGATTAAACACCACCATGAAGAGAGGGCTTCAAACTAGCTAATTGCCAGAAAGCTTGGGTTGCCCGGTACAGGGAAGAATGGGTGGAATCCTTGAACCTCAGGCAGGAACCTCATGAGCTCTCTAGATATCTATTTCTGCTAGAGAGATTGAGGCTGAGGTTTAAGCTATGCCTATGAGGTTGTTGTTGACTAATCCACATAATAATTCAATCTGCTTACTGACTAGGCGATAAAGCTGGATTTGTGGTAAGGTTACCAGGGGCAAAGAGGTCAGGAAGCAAGATCACCAGGAAAGGGCATCTGCAGCTTGAGGGGATAGAGCTTTTTGGATAGGAAATTAAAATATCCTTGGATAAAAGAATATAGTGAGATTTTATGATATCTTTCTTAGCATGGTTTATGTATATGTAGGAAAGCAATGGACAACTGAATGACTTTGGATTCAGTTCCTGGGAGAAGTGAGTCCTGAAGCTAGGTTAATGCTTTTTGGCTCTTTCTTCTGCTTCTCTAGTCAACTTGGCCAAAATTATTTTTTCAAAAATTAAATTTTTTTTCTTTTTTTTAATTGTCCATAATGAGTTACAATATTCAGTGGGCAAACAATGAGTTGTTATCCCCAATTCCCTGCTGCCCCCCCCCAAACCACTGGATAACCTCCTCCATGGGTCGTCTGGATCAGTCCTTGTAACAGGGGACCATGGATAGCCTAGTATTCAGTCAGGTTCTCCTGGCCATGCTTCTGGATAATCTCCCCCACCATGGCTCTCACAATCTTTCCGCCCCCTCTTCTGCATAGTTCCCTGAGTCGTGGTGGATGAGTATCAAGGCTGCTTTAAGGTTGTGAGCTTAGGGGTCTTTGTGTCAAAAATCGTTGGTTTCTGTCTCACTGGCTTATCCTGTGTTGATTTAATGGCTGAGCAATGCAAGTTCAAGAAAAAGTAATTAAGGGGCTGGAGAGATTGCTCAGTGGTTAGGGCACTTGCTTGCAAAGCCTAAGGACCCAGGTTCAACTTCCCAGCACCCAAGTAAAGCTGGATATAGAGGGTAGTGCATGCATCCGGAGTTTGTTTGCAGCTGCTGGAGGCCCTGGTGCATCTATTCTCTTCCTTCCACCCCCACACAACCATGAGCTTATAAATAAATAAATGCATTTAAAAATTTAAAAAATTTTAAATGCATGCAGACTAAGTGCGAGTTGTCTGTCATCAGGTGAAAGGATAGTTGGAAAAGGCTTAAAGTCAGTGTCTCCTGGTGATAGGGAACCTCACTCCCCTCCATGTTTAAATTCAGTAGTCTCCCCTTGACCATGGTTTTCTTTTCTGGGGTTTCAGTTACATTTAGTTAATTATGGTTTGAAAATATTACATAAAAACTGTAGGACAAAACAGTTCCTAAGTTTTCAATAACTTCTAGTTCAGTATCTTCATATAATTGTTCAACTTTATTATTAGTGATTATTATTAATCTCTTAACTGTGACAAATATGTGTGTGTTTATAATATGTATGTATCTGTACAAAATATGTGTACTTACTGTCTGTAGTTTTAGAGATCTAGTGGGTATCCAGGAATGCATTTTCCATGAGTAAGGGAAGTACTCTATTCATAATTTTAGAAGGCTATACTTATGGTAAACTTGGGGACACAGGAGAGAATCCTAGAATGGGACTTAGGACCCCAACTCTCCAGGAAGCCTGGATCTCTACAACAGGCTGCATGATGCTTCTGAAGTGATTGCATATCTCCGAATCTCAGTTTCCTAAATTGTAAGGGAGCCTCTGCAGTGCTTTCTAAGGTTCTGTTATGTACTGATTACCATTCTATGCATCTGAGCCCTTAGGCTTGCCTCCAGACACTGAATAGCTTAGCAGGAGAAGGGGCGAGAGGTTCCTGTCTTGTATTTGATTTCTCTAATGTGAACCATTTCCCTCGACTTAGTATATGTAGCTAACTCACTGTATTACTCAAATATATTATTTTACCTATCTTTACAACTATGAAAGGGTTTTTTTAAAAAAAAAAAAAACTATTACCGTTTTATAATCCAGGCCAAGTTCTCAGATCAGGTAATTGAGAGTTTGTTAATAAATAATTGTTTTAAAACTTGAATCTAGTTATAGTGTTCTTACTATTAATAGTTATGCAGATAAGTGCCTATCTAATTCTTTGCAATTGAGAAGCAAATGTCTTTTTTTAAAAAAAACTTTATTATCAATAATTAGATACAGAGTGTATGAGCAAATCTTATGGCGGTACCCCCATTTTCCTCCTCCCTGTCCCCAACCCACTGGAGGCCCTTCTCGGTGGGCTTACTGGATCAGTCCATGGGTGGTAGGGGTTATGATTAGCTCAAGAGGTAGTCTGGTTATGTCCTCCCCCATTTTGTGTGTTGTTGCTGAGGGAGACAATGTCTTTGGACATTCTCCTCCACCATGGCTCTTACAATCTTTCCGCCCTCTCTTCCGCTCAGTTTCCTGAGTCATGGTGGGTGAATTATTAAGTCTGTTTTAGTGTTGAGATCTTAAGTGTCTCTGGACTTCTGTTTTGAGTTGTGCTGGATATCATTGGTGTCTCCCTCCCTCCCTCCCTCCCTCCCTTCATCTCTTCCCTCTCTGTCTTCCCTTTATTGATAGTACAGGGTTGAGTGCTTATGTTTGTAGTCTTTTCTGTTCATTTCCAAATATTAAAACTACACTTAAACCTTAAGGTTATTTTAGAATTTGAAGGAAATAATACATCTGGATATGTATTATAATATTAAAGAAATATACTGATGGAAGACAAATGTGTTTGCTAAAAATTTAAAAATCGCGATAGACACTAAAGTATACTGGGGTATTCCACAAAGCTAACTACTAGACAATCAAATGATGTAAATTACTCATACTTCTCTTGGACCCATGATTGTGCTATTTTCTGATTACAAGAATAGCTGATGCGGGGGCTGGAGAGATTGCTCAGTGGTTAAGGCACTTGCCTCCAGTGCCTAAGGCCCTGGGTTCAGTTCCCCAGTACCCACATAAGCCAGACACACAAGGTGGAGACCCCGGTGCTCTCTCTCTCTCTCTCTCTCTCTCTCTCTCTCTCTCTCTTTCTCTCTCTCGCCCTCTCTCTTTCTTTCTCCTTTGTATCTCTGCTTGAAAATGAATAAATAAAATATTAAAAAAAAAGAATAGCTGATGCAATGCTGGAGAGATGGCTTAGTTGTTAGAAGTGTTTGCTAGCAAAGCCTGATGGCTTGGGTTCACTTACCCAGTACCCAAGTAAAGCCATGTACACAAAGTGGCACATGTGCTTGCAATGGTAGGAGGCCCTGGCACACCCATTGTCTCTTTTTGTCTCCGTCCTTTCTCTTTGTCTTTTTCCTTCTCTTTCTTTAATTAATTAATTAATCAATTAAAAATGAATAGCTGATGCTTCTTACTACAATAGACATCCATTCTTTCAACATACAGTTAGGGCTATAAACAAGCTAGTGGAAAAATTGACTGGGAAGCACTACATTATATGGAATAGGTAGGCTTGTAGTCAGTTCATGTCAGGATTCATTTTGTTATTGGTAAAGCTGGTGACAGAGACAATCATCATTCTTGGTGTATGGCTGTCTTAGGTGACACTGTGGTGCACATATAGGTTCACTATAATTCTGAGAAGGATCAGGTAATAGGTGTTTTAGGTTCTCAGGTCATCTGATTTCTGTCTTCAGCATTCAACTGTGCTGTTTAGTATGAAAATAGTCACATACCAGGCATAAGTGAATGGGTGTGGCTCTACTTTATTTCAAGTTTATTTACAAAGGATCTAACTAAGCCCATAGACTAAATATGGCCAGCAGGTTATCTGGAGGACTGAGGGCATTGAACTGGAGAGTGAGCTGAAAACTGACTGAGTAATGGAAAGCACTGGACTCTGGATTTTGGATACTTTTCTCCGGTAATAAGAAACTACAAGAAGATCCTAGCAGAAGAAGAATCAACCACTTTTTTGATGATACTTAAGATGAATAAAAACAAAGAGAAAAATGAAAAAGTGCCAATTTTCAGCTTATAAATAGGATTAAAAATGAACAGATTTCTCACTAAAATGGTGGAATATAACACTCTTGTCAATAGGACCCGTGGGTTATTTTCCTCATGAGCCTTCTCACAGGTCAGGATCTCAGTACCACACACGGTGCTACCAGAGAGTAATCTGAGAAGAGTTTAACAGAGGCTACTTACCAAGATGTGGGCAGGGCATGGACAAACCATAAGGATTTTTGCCACATCCTCAGCTTCCCAAGAGTAGAGATCAGAGTAGAGTAGAGGTCAGAGTCCTTGAAGAAGGGTGTGAGAACAGTTTTGAGAACCAGAATTGAAGTGGAAAATGGTGGAACCCTTGTCCCATTCCAGGTGATGCCACAGGAATAAACAGAAACTATTCACCTGGCTGGCTCCCCCCTCCTGCTGGTACTCCCTGGAGGAACACATGAAGGTCTAAGGAAGTCCAAGGCAGAGGATGTCCAGGGCAGGTGCTCAGTCGATGCAGGTTCAGTCTCCTAGGGCAGAGATGAAGATGGGGAAGGGTGAAGAGGGACCATGGAATGAAAACCAAAATATCCATGTCGATGATGTGCTGGGAATAAAAATATTACCCTTAAGAAGTTGGAAGTGTTACAGCAAAGATACTTCCATGTGTTCCTAAATATCCATGTGCTTCTCAGCTCCCTTGTTAGTAAGGACATACTAGAGACTGCTACTAATGGGTGTTGAAAGGAAGGATCATATATATACATGAATATATATACCTATATATAATACCTATATTTATATATAAATAATTATATTAATAAATAATAAAGGGTTATATATACCTTCTCTGATGGAGCAAGAAAGGGACAGTACTTGATGCTGGGGCTCTCCCTTGCTTTGCTATGACAACTTGGAGTCCAGGTCTCTTGTCAAAGATTATAAGTGAAGCAGATTGGAGGTCTTCATAGAAGAAGCTCTCTTTGGATGCTGTCGGACAAAGTTCACATAAATTGCTGTTGCTGTATAACTGAGATTTTGAAAGTCCACTTCTTCCTGTAGCAAAACCGAATCACACTGACCAATATGGCAGGAAAGTTCTAGGCTCATGCTTCAAACTCTGAAAAGTGTAATGGGTTAAGTCATTCACCAAAGAGTTTGCCAGTGTAGGAGGTTGTGTGATACAGTTATGAATGGGTACCAATCTCTTCTTGCTAGTTGGATATACTCTCTCTGCAGGACTTGTGATAGAATTTCACTCGTCCTGGAACCTTACTCTCCAATGTATTTAATTCTGTTATTTCAAACTCTGCTTCTTTCCCAAACTTCACCCCCTCACACTTCCCTTCCAAATGTAACCAAGTTAGGAAATTATCCAGGTTTAATGTTTCTTGAAGGATAGATGCCAGCTGAATTGCTTGATGTTAACTGGACCCAAAATTTGTAATGTAGAATGATAGGATGTCCCTATGAACTGTGGGAAGAGCTTGGACTTTGTGATCAGGCATGTCTGTGTTTGAGTTTCACTCTGGTCACTTATTAGCTATGTGACCTCATTCATATTACTTAACTGAGCCTCATTTTTCCCCTATGTGAAGTAATGATTCCTGTTAAAAAGGGTTATTGTGACTATTTCAAAAGATACATATTAAGAAAATAACATAATGGGTGGTTGATACAGCAAAATATGAATGGTTGATAATTTCTTTATATTTGGTCTGCGAAAATTCTATTATCTTTATTTTGCATCTCAATACATTGGTTGAGCTTGAGACTTAGAAGAGTTTATGTGAAGACCTTTGAAAAATAAATTTTAATTAAAATATTGAATAGTCCAGCATGGTGGCGCATACCTGTAATCCTAGCACTCAGGAGGCTTAGGCAGGAGGGTTGGGAGTTCCAGGTCAGCATGGGCTAGATAGTGAAACTGGGCCTGGGAATGAAATACAGAATATTATTTTAGTGAAACAGTTTGCAATAGTGAATCAGAGATTAGAACATAATCCAGAAGTATGGAAAGTAGGTCCAGATCATCATTTTAAGGCACAGAACAATCATTTAATCATTTTCCCCAGTCTAGTGTGTTCACTACTAGAGGAGCATGGGCAGGCAAGGTTGCCTCCTCATTTATGACGTGTAGGATTTCTGTGAGACTCAGAGCAGAGCACACAAAGAACGCTGCAGGTGACTGAACATTAGCTAGCTACAAGCCTCAGTTGCTCCGTATCTAGCAGTGTTTTACCTTTGTCAAAATTTTGATGAATGAATAAGGGGGGTGGCTAAGTACCAACCTAATGAAGAGAACTAGAAATGGTACTTTGGTTACAGTTAGTTCCTCTTGAGGATGGGAGAGAGGCAATGATATGATAAGGGAGAGGAGAGAATGAAGACTGACTGACTCTTCGTCAACTTCTTCAACCCTCTCAAGCTATCCATAACGCAAGTGAGCATGGAAGGGAGAAAGAGCTTGTGGGTTCCAGATAATGGCCAAGTTAGAGCAACAGCTTTGTGGAATTTTGGATGAGTGCTATTTCCTTTATCCCAGAGAGTATCCTTTAGGCCTCATGAGGGCTTCTTTAACCCTGGGATTATGTGGTCTCTAGGGAAGCATGGATGCACTTCCTTAACACTTTGAAAGGGACCAGTGAGAGAGCAAATAAAAGCCAATATGCGGTGCATAGCTTTTGATGAAAAGAAACAAATACAGGTATCTGTGGTAACACCCTATTTGTCTCCTGTTTATCTCCTCAGTCACCCTCAGTCTTCACAGAACCACCAGAGAAAAATCCATGTATGAGATTGGATTCATGTTTCATGTGCTGTGTATGAGGTCATTAACTCTCACACAATAGCACCAAGGGTGTGTGTGTGTGTGTGTGTGTGTGTGTGTGTGTGTGTGTATGAAATTGTGTTCTAAAATTCAAGAGTGCCTGGTAGATGTTTCCACCCTCCCTTCTGGCAGTTCAAGGCCCTTTGTCAGTTGACTAGAAGCTTCACATATAGAGAAAGGCCTGCTCCATGGGCCGAGGGTTCCCAGGCGTTTGTAGAGGTTTAGGAACATGGATGTTGTCACTTTCTTCCACAGTTTTGTCATGGATATATTGCTCTTGCTGAATTACTCTTATATTAAGGATTCTGAGATAACGGCAGAGTTCATTTTTTATCTGAGAACAAACCTTGGCCTTTCTGTACTAATAGAAGCTGTGAAGTTTTAACAGTGTCCTTGGTAGGTTGGCTACCAAGTTGCAGCTTCTAGACAGACTACCTCAAAGAGCTGGCTTAGAAGGATCCACGTGGGACAGGTCTGTGTTCCTTTCTACTCTTACTGGAAGTGAAAGATGGCTGGCCCACACTATTCTCTTTTAAGCTATCTGTGGTTCCTTACCTTAATTTTGAAATAATTCAGTTTCAGTGTAGTTTTTGGAATAAAACATGGTGGAAATGTAAGTTATATTGCATATATTTCTTTTATCTTCTAGCCTTGAAATACAATATCAACACATGAGATTGTCTTGACCTCAGAAAAGCTAAATGGTAGCTCAAACAAATTTGCATGAATTGGTTACAGAGAACTTCTCCCTAAACTTGTCCCTAAAGTATGGGTTAAATCTTTTTTAAAAATTATTTATTTGTTTGCAAGAAGAGAAAGGGAGAGAATGGGCGGGCCAGGCCCTCTTGCCACTGCAAAGGAACTCCAGGTGCATAAGCCACTTTGTGCTCTGGCTTTTACATGGGCACTAGGGAATTGAACTCTGGCCATTAATTAGGCTTTACAAACACACACCTTTAACTGCTGAACTATTTCTCCAGGCCAAATCTGTGCCTTTAATGTAAAATGCAAGTGAAATTGATTTTCAACATCCTCATGGAAAAACAGATCCAGTTTTCTTTACTAATAGACACTGTGTCTTAAATGAAAACATGTTTTAGGCTGAAAACAGCAATAGTTATGTTTGATCACATAATTGTCATAGCATCCTAAATATGTAAAAGAAAATCCTATGTCAGAATTTTTATTTGGCATTACTAATTTTGATGTGATGGATGTGTGTGCAAGTATGTTTGATTTTAAAGCAGATTTAAAGCTGAATAGACATCCTTTGATTCATGAAATTGATTAGATATGAAGATTGGCATTGGGCAAAGGATTTTATTGGCTGGTCTTGTGTTTCTGGTCTGTGGAGCCTGTGGCATCCATCTAGTAGAGAGATTTTCTCTACTAGAAAATATATTTCTATTTTCTATTGTGCAAAATGAAGAGGAACAGAAAGGAACCTCAAGGTCCTTACATGCCACAGCATATATAATACATAATATTTCTATTATGTATTACATATATAATATTTCTATTTTCTTTCTGTGCCATCCTTCACTTCCCCTTGTAGAAGTGTGTGCACATGGTTATCATTTTGCTAATATATGTGTAGACTGGATACATATTACAGTTAATTCTTTCCCTTCTCCATCTACATTTTATGAAAATACTCTGATCCCAATCCCAACTCTTCCTTTTAGCCTGTTTCAAAAAATTTGCCTCTAACCCTTTAATCTAGTGACTAGCTGAAGTTAATGAGTTGATTTTCCCCCTCATATTCTGTGCCTGGAGGACACAGTGGCCATAGATTTCATTTCCTGATGTAGGTCCTCATCTGCTAGGTGATCATAGTTAAGGCATTTGATCTCACTTTGGGGCTAAAACGTAAACCAATCTATATCTGAGTGTTATGTCTCAAGAAATAGCCAATTTCAACATTTCCCCTGTTAGCTAAGTCTGAGGTGAGGCAGTTTCATCATATACTACCCATGGAATAGGAAATGTAAAGATAATAAGAGAAAGGGGTGACAAAGATGATAAAAAATACAAAATTGATTTTCTTTTTAAAAAAATTTGAAATTTCAGTAGTCTGATTTGAGAATTGGGTGAAGATTCAAGTCAGGGCCTTTGAAAGGGACCAGTGAGAGATCAAATAAAAGCCAATATGTGGTGCAAAGCTTTTGATGAAAAGAAACAAACACAGGTATCTGTGGTAACACCCTATTTGTCTCCTTGTTTATCTCCTCAGTCACCCTTCAGTCTTCACAGAACCAGCAGAGAAAAACCACCACATAGTCATCATGTTGCCCCACATAGATTTGGAGAGCTGACCTGGAAATCAAAATGCAAACTATTGATTGCACTGTTCAATGTGTGTTTTGGGCCATGGCTGAACTTGAGCTGGGTCAGGCGTGCACAGAGAATTCCTATTGCTCATCCCTGATTTGGGGAATGCTACCTGGAGCTTTAACTTGGAATCTTCCCTCTCATCTATGGACACACCCAATCAATTCTCAGAAATGATGCCCGAGATAAAGGACAGTTGTTTTTAAAATATTAAATGTCATCTAAGAATGATTTTGTTATTTAGAATAGCATCTAACATTCTTCTGTTGAGAGTTCCAAAAATGTTTTCTTGAAAAGCTGCTGGTGAGAATTCTGTCCTCAGTAATAAATAGGATGTGGGCAAGGTGAGGAGGTCACCATGTCCACCATAAGCAGAGGTATGGAGCTTGAGAACTGAGAAATGCCAAGGGTATAGAGAAAAATGAACATGCAGCTCATTAATATTTGGTTGTGTTATAGTCATATGGCTTGGAAGTTTCCATAACCCAAATTTCAAAGCTGTCATCATAAAGAAAGACTCCTATTATCTTTTGGATGCTCCTACACTTAATGAAAAAAAAAAACACATCTGTTCATACATTGTCTGGGGTAGAATTTAAGATTTTGTAACTGTCCAAACAGACCAGTTTTCTAATTTCCCCTGAATATACAGCTTCATTCCTTCCACAATTATGTACTGTGTACAATTCTATACCAGGCATTGGATATAAGTTAGCGACGTGTGACACCTTCAGGGAAGTTCATGGCCCCATTATTCTGACGTACATAATAAAAATGGTATGTCTCCTTCTAAAATCATATCACTATTATTTTTCACTTTGATGTTTTTATATGTGTATATAATGTATTTTGATCTTGTTCCCCACAATTACCCTTTCTTATCCCCTGACCCTCCCACTAACATTTTTCTTCTTCCCCATTAATTCCTACCTTATTTTCATGCCTTTTTAAAAACCCATTGAGTCTATGGCCATACCACCCTGAATGCGCCCAATCTCGTCTTTAAAAACCCATTGAGTTACATTACACTTGTTTGTATGATCATGGATGAAAGTGTCTATTGTGGAATGGGCAACTAGCCCGTGGCTGCACCACTGATGGGCCTGACTTCCCTCTTCCAGCCACCATTAACTACCAGGGGGTGAGGTCTCATGCAACCTTCCCCCTTGATGGTGAAGCATTAGTAGGCTCAGTCTTGTGTTTGAACCACAGCTACCATGAATTCATGATTGTAATGCCATGTCTTATCCAGAAGCCAGCATTCCACAGCTCTCCTCCCCATCCTCCTGGCCTAACATTCTTCTGCCCTCTCTTCCATGTGGTTCCTGAGCCTTGGAGGGAGTAGTTTAGATGTCCTGCTTGAGGGAGCATAGAGTAGTCATTTATTTTTGGTAATTTTGCCAGCTAGATTTCATGTCTCATGGTGTCACTTTTCCTTCTTCCTGGCCAGCCACCATCCTCCTCTGTGGAGTAGCCCAACTGGTTGTCTGAGATAGCGTCTGCTGTGTTCATGCTGAGTTCTCCCTGCCATGGACATCACAGTCTGGTATAACTCCTTCTCTCCCTCTGCTCTGACATTGTCACCCCCTGGTCCCATTGCTTCTCTCTTGTTCATCAGAATCATGACATCCTCTATAGATTCATCTTTCTGTGTCATCCTTCTGCTCTAGCAGCTTTAAATGACTCCCTTTGTGCATAGATAAACCCTAAACTAAACCTTCATTTTCTTTATAGCCTACAACCTGTGTCATTACATACATGGTTCCATGTGTACATATATCACAGTTACCAGTTGGAGCAATTTCTCTCTGTGAATAGACATTTGGTTATGTTGGAGGGTGATCCTGATGACCAGCTTCTCCTACTTTGGTTTTGTTTCCCACAAGCTCTCATTGAAGTTTCAGGTTCTTCAAGAGCCTCCATGGTAGACCTTCTATGACAACCATTACTTATACTTAGAGTCTGTTCTCCTCAGGGTATATTTACTTGGGGATGTATTATATATGCTTGTAGTTTGTAAGGACCTTGAGGTTCCTTTGTGTTCCTCTTCATTTCTCACAATATCTTGCCAGAATATTTGTTGAATTTCAAGAAATGAATGAGTTAAGAAATAGGAGCTGAGTGAAGGAAAACAATTCTGACATTTGCACGTCTGGGCTTATACCAAGTCTTTGCTTATAGTTGTGGTGTGACTGTAGGTACTAGCTTACTCTCCATGCGCCATGCCTTCACTCAGGGAATGAAGACAGTGCCAGGACTTCTTTTGTAATTATATGACATAAGCTGCCTGGGATATAATGCCTGGCCCAGCATGCAGACCTCATAAGTATTTGTAGCTTCT
The DNA here is from genome assembly GCA_004024765.1 of Zapus hudsonius. Classification (NCBI taxonomy): domain Eukaryota; kingdom Metazoa; phylum Chordata; class Mammalia; order Rodentia; family Dipodidae; genus Zapus; species Zapus hudsonius. The sequence continues at coordinate 65,633 of PVHP010002562.1, forward strand.
CTAATTCTGTTACTACCTTTCAGAGCCTCACCTGGGTTGGAGAAACAGAAAAGCTTCAGGAGAAGGTAGGGTGGGAGTTCCTGTCCTGAGTGGTGGACCAAAGAAAAGGACAGATCCCAACTTCTTTGCCTTGGGGTCTTCTCAGAGTCAATAAATGTAGTACACTCACTGTCAGCCATGAATGTGATTTATGACTAGATCAATGGTCATGGTCATTTTTTTTGTATCCTTTGCTACAAGGCATTTCCCCTTTGCTGTGCCCACACTGGAGTGTTGCCTTCTGGCCTCCTGCTGTCAAACCCTGTTCTCTAGGCCTTGATAGGCTTAGCCCAGGAAACATCTGCAGGGGCAGCTGCAGTGACACATTCTCACATCAGAGGGGCTGGCCTGTGGGTCACCTCCTCCAGAATGCTACATGATGAGGATGAGGGAAGAGGACTGGGACTGGGCTTGTCACCTGGGACGCAGAGGGTTCCGATGACGTGATCCCATTGTCTAAAGGACAGCTGTCCGTTGTTCTGCTCTTCTTAGTAAAATAAATAAAGCCTTCTGTTTCTATGGCAATGACTGTGCTGCCTGAGTGTGGATGATGATGGTCCCACCTGGACACGCAGGCTCTCTCTCTGCCTAGGAGGGGTGGAGAGCAGGTGGAAAGCTAATTATTGTCAAAGCTCCAGCTAATGAATAGCTCTGGACAGGGGACTTCCTGGAGCTGATCAACTTGATTACAGAGGCTATTTTGAAGTCATTGTTGATTCTCCCACAGGGGAAGGCCACTTGCTGAACCAGGCTGTCCTATGCTTAGCTTGACTTAGACACATTACATTATACCTGAGCCCTGGGTGCATCCTTGCTCAGTGTGTTCTCTCCCATGCTGGGATCCCTTCAGGGTTCCCAGCCTGTGTGATTCCTGGGGTGAACAGGGTCAGCTTGGGTTGAGACAAGGAAGATACTGTCTCTGTTTCTGATTCCAGTGTGTAAACACAGCAGAGGACAAGTTCTTCCTCTGGCTGCACCAGTAACCACTGAGTTCCTTTTGGCAAACCAACCTGAAGGATAGAACAAAACTGTTTTCTAAGATTCTTGCCTTAAGTATGTACATCCCTAGACCTAAAACACTGGGGTATGTTTCTTAAAGGGAATCAACAAAAATATAGAAGGGGGTGTCTTAATGACCTGGGCAATAGATGACTGATATTTGTGTATTAGAAAAATGAGGTCTGAGCTGTCCATGTCTGAAGTTATTTCTGAACATGTGCCAAGTGCCCCGAGTGCCAAGGACCTGACTTTAGTTGCTTCTCAGACCAGATCTCTGTGGGATCCTCCACAGCTTCTGTCTTTGATATGGAAATGCAGCCATTGATCCCTGCTGGAGGATCTGTAGCCCTGAGTGCTGGCTCAGCCAGCCAGCCTCAGGTTGAAAGAGAGCAAAATTCAGGTGGCCTCTCTCCCTGTCTACTTCCTTCCTTCACATTTCTGCCTGGAGTTTTGTTTCTCTTTCCAGCATTCTCTTTCCTATCTCACATTCTCCCCAGTGCTTGGGGAAATATCTCCTTTTTCAAAAGCAAAATAAATGAAGCCATGAGCTGCTCCTAAAAATACTTATGGGGATAAAATGTAGATGCCTTCAAATGGAAGTGAGAACCAGGAGGTGCGTTCCTATGTCCTGTCATGAATAATTCAGTACCAAACATGAATGCTGCCTGGTTTTCTGAGTGGATTTTAGATTAACTGGGGGAAGACGAAGGTGGCAGCAACCCAGCCAAGACCAGGGAAAATCCACAGTGATGCTCTTCAGGGACTTGCTCTGCTCCCCTCAGGATGTGAGCTATCAAACTTCTGAATTTTGAGGCTTTTAAGCAATATGGGCAAATGTTTTTCAGGGCAGCCTTCATTTTGGGAGAATGTGTACTTAATGTAAGCTTGGGATTCTAAATCTTCTGGGAACATCGTGTTCAAAACTGTACGTGCAAGGTGTTATAGCCACAGAGGCCCTGTGGTCTACAAGCTATCAGGGTCCTAACATAATATTTGAGATCAGGAAATAGATGGCTCATGCAAATATTTAAAAACAAGCTACAAATAAAAATTAGGAAATGCTTAATTTAGTAATTACTATGTAAAATAGCCTATAGCTATTTGATCTAGACATTATATATCTGTCCAGCTTTATGGGCTATAATTGAAAAATGAATGCTGAGTGAGTTTGCCATGTAGTTTGATGCTTTGACAAATGTAGGCATTATGAAGTGATGAACACAAACAGGCTGATGAGCCTAGCCTCATCTCATAGCTTTAGCTTTGTTTTGTGTATATTTTGGGAAGAGTTGAGATCTAGTCACAATGAATGTCAAGCCTCCAATACAGTGTTGTCATAATTAGCACATATGTAATTCCTCAGAACTCATTCATGTCATATCTGGAAACTTCTTCCCATTCCTCTTCTCCCCAGCCAGTAATGAGCACCATCCTAATTCTACTTTCTCTTTCTATCAATTCCACACATAAGTGACATCATAGAGTATGATTTCTCTGACTTATTTTGCTTACACTAACATCCTTGAGTTTCATCTATGTTGCTGCAAATGGCATGGTTTTCTTTGTTAACATGGTTAAATAATCTTCTACTGGTATGTGTGTTTGTGTGATAATTTTGTTTTTGAAATGGTGGTCTGTGGCGGATTCCATGCAGAATGCCACACAGCCTCCCATGTGATTATTCCTCCTACTTAATCTCCAGATGGTGGAAACTTTCTGTGGGAAGTGTGGCTCTGGAGCAGGCCTTGAGACTTTACAATTCAGCTCCACTTGCCAGTGCTAGCTTCGCTCACTTTTAAATATTTCAAGGGAGAGAGAGAGAGAATGGGTGCACCAGGGCCTCTAGCCACTGCAAACAAACTCCAAATGCATGGGCTAGTTTGTGCATCTGGCTTTACGTGGGTCCTGGGGAACCAAACCTGGGTCATTAGGCTCTGCAGGCAAGCAGCTTAACTCCTGAGCCATATCTTCAGCCCCTTAGCTCAGTCTTGTTGCTGATATTACAAGATGTGATGCCCAAGTGTCTGTCAAAAGGAGAACAGATGAATTGTGGTCCTAGCTACTTTAGAAGCTGAGACAGGAAGATCATGTGAGCCCAGGAGTTTAAGGCTAGACTGGCAGCATAAGAAGACTATATAACAATCCCTTCTTGTTGCTAAGACACAATGCCTGACTAGAAGAAGCCCATGGGAGACTGCCTCTTCTAGAGGGACCCTCACATTTTGTTGGTTTTCACTAATATCTTGGCTTGAAAAACCAAACACTAGATAAGAAATCAGTAGCCTTTCTTTTTACCTGGGAATACCAATGATATACATTGGTAAGCATCTATTATCCCAAAAGGGAAATGAGAAATTCTCCAAAATTCAAAGCATTTTTAATATGTGTGTGTGCATGTGTTTATATGTGTTCAGATGTCTGTGCACATGTATGTAGAATATGGAGTTTGACATTTGGGTGTTTTTTTCAATTTTTCTCTACATTTTTAAAAACATTTTTATTGACAGCTTCCATATTTATAGACTATAAACCATAACAATTCCCTCCTCACCCCTCTCAATTACTCTCTATTTTGTTTCGATATCATCTTTTCCTCCCGTTATGAAGGTCTTGTGTAGGTATTATCAGATACTACAAAGTCATGAATATCAAGGCCATTTTGTGTCTGGAAGTTTGCGTTGTAAGCAGTCCTACCCTTCCTTTGGCTCTTACAATCTTTCTGCCCCCTCTTCCACAATAGACCCTGAGTCTCAGAAGTGTGATAGAGATGTCCCAGTGCTGAACACTCCACTGTCATTTCTTCTCAGCACTATGGTGTCTTTTGAGTTATCCCTGTGGTCACTGCCATATGAAAAAGCGAAGCTTCTCAAGCCAAGAGTGAGAATAACGTTAATATATGGGTATGCACATTAAAAACAGTGCTCATAAGGCAGTTTGGTAGCCATAATATATGCATCTAGCTAAACAACAGCAGGCATTACTCCTCTAGGGCTCATGACCTCCCCCACTGCAGGCTTTTGGCTAGGTCTTCAGTATCAGGCATGTGTTCCCATCAGTAGAGTGGGCCTCCAGTCCAATTAGAGAGCAGTTGTTTTCCCCACAGTACATGTGCCACTTTGGCCCCAGTTGGCACATTTGGCCTTGCAAGGTCCACTGCTGTTCACCATTGATGACGTCTCTAATTCCATAGAGCTGCATGCAGCCATAGCTTTTTCTAGCTTTCTGTTAGCTGGTTAACAGGGAGGAGGCTTATTATTTATTATTTTTTAAGACAAAGTTTCATACTAAAATTAGCATGTACCATTCAGATACAAGCCCCAGGGATTCCCTGACTCCATTCACCCAGCCCTGCAGTTAAAGGCCTGCACCACCATGTCTGGCTTTGACATGGGTGGGGCGAATCCAGCCACACTGTGTGACAAGCACTCTACCCACCCAGTCATCTCTTCAGACCCAAAAACCTTTTGAGTATCTACATGATGCTTCAAGTGCACCATGTGACTTCATGTCTGTTCACTGTCTGGGGCTGAAAGTGTCAAGTAGTAGGAGAGTGTGTTCTGCATGTTCCAGGCCTTCCTTGAGTTCAATCTCCAGCACTTCCAAATACATTAAAAGAAACCTGATACTCTAAAAATTCTGTATAAAATAGCCTTCAGGTGCTGGAGAGACAGTTAAGGCAATTGCCTGCAAAGCCTCTAACAACCTGGGTTCAATTTCCCAGTACCCACATAAAGCCAGATGTACAAAGTAGCACATGCATCTGGAATTTGCTTTACAGCAGCTGGAGGCCCTGGCCCACCCATTCTCTCTGTCTGCCTTTCTTCTCTCTATCTTTCTGTTTGCAAATAAATATTTAAAAAATAGTCTTTGAGTTGTGTGATTATAATGCATATTAAACAAAAATGAATTTTATGAGTGCCATCCACAAGATATATCATTGTATACATATAAATATTTCAAAATCTAAGATACTTCTCACCTTATCCCAAACATTTTGGATAAAAGGTATGCAGCCAGTTTTCTGCAGTTTCCCAGACCTGCTGCTCAAGGCTGGTACTATTCTAGCCTTGTTCACTGAGTATCTACTGTCTGGGACAGTGTGTGGGATAAGCAGCTGATCATTGCTGTTCACTGTTATGAATTCTGGTCTACAGCGTGTACAGTGATGAGTCCTATGTCTATTGGGCACTCAAGGATGGGAGCATCCATCTGGAAGGTTTCACACCTTCACACCATCTTATCTCCTTTCAGTGAGAGCAAAACTATTGTTTTATGATGAGTATCACCTCATCATTGCCTCAAAGAAGTCTTCAGAGTCTCCCCAAGATACTCAGGATAAAGGCCATCCTCTGACATGCCTCCCCAGCTGCTTGTGCTCTGATCTATACAAAGAGGCCTGCTTACTTCTGCTCAGGGAGTGTTGCATCCCATTTGGATTTTTGACAACCCAAGTCCCTTCTTTCTTTCCTCGACCCCTTGAAAGCCTATTGCCTCTGTCTGTTTTCGCTTGTCCAACTGATAGCTGACATCCCAAGAGTTTGCATTATTAAAAATTCATCTATAAAGTCATCTTCCTGCAAAGGCATAAATGTTCTCCTGGTTCATACTAAGCAAGCTTAGTGTCTGTATATATCTCTTCAGGACAGACTCGCTGTTCTCTTGTCTATGATTGCTACAAAAGTTTCAGGGCCAATGTCATTGTCACATGAATGATCCTCCCATCTAGTATAGTGTCTGGTGTGGCATTACAGAGTATGTGCAGCATGAACTTTTATATGACTTTATTAAGTGAAGCAATGAATAGACGAGTGGATAAGTGAATGGATACTCTTATATGTCAGGGACTCTCTCTACCTTGTTTATATTGAGTGACATTTCTCTGAGATCTACTGTTGATGTGGGCCAATGATAAGTAGCCGAAGCTGAGCATCAGAAGGCTTTCTGCTTAATGCATGATCTCTGTAGTTCTGAGAACTAAAAAAGAAAAAAAAAGACTGATATTTCTTTGAGTCCTCAAATCTGGGAATATTTATGGGTTTGACATGAACTATTTGGTGGCAATGCTGTCTTTTTCATATATTTTTCTTCTTTAACATTTATTTTTATAACTCTCGAATTAGCCACATATAGAGTGGGTTAGAAAGATAGGCAGATAGGATGCTCTTCTCTCTTTCAGGTGATGGGAGTCTATCCTCTCTCCCTCTGCAAGTAGGGAAGGACCTTCAGGGTGGGTACTTGTCCCTGACATCTCCTTCTGAAGCGAATCTGAGTAACACATAACCTTTTGTCTGTGGCTCATACTTCTCATGTTCTCTAGGGAGGTCTCCCAGCTTCATTGTCACTGGGGTGTCACAGGGTGGACATATGTCACTGGGGTGGACAGGAGGAGTGGGCACAGGTTCTTTCCATCCACTTGAGGCTTTTGGACTCTGTCTTTTCATTCATAAGAGGAGACGTAGCTTGGTGCTTCTATCTCTGACATCAAAGAGTCATGCAGCGCCTATTCATAAGGAGGATATCTTCTCCGGGTCAGCCTTACGAGAGAGGGCCAGTAGTGAGTTCAGGTCCTCCAGGCAAGTCCTTGGCTTGTGCAGCATAAAATCAAAGAGGGCACATTTTACTAATGTGCTTTATCTTGCCCATCAGCTCTGGGAACTAATTCTACAAGGTGATCACAGTTACCAGCCTCCTCCTCTAAGGAGATGCAATCCTAGGAGCAGCTGCCCTTTGACCTGCTGGCTGCCCTGTGCATTACTCACCCTGTCACTGGTCCTGGATCTGGCCCATCGCCTGCTGGGAACTCTGGAGTCTGGAGCAGCAGCAGAGCCAAGAATGAAACAGGATACTTGTTGGGTGAGAGGGCAGGGGTGGGGACTGTCACACCAGGAAGAACTTACAGCAAACTTAGCTTGTACACCCAAGGAAATGTGGACAGGGACAGAGAGGGGGTGCACCTGGGGGCTAGGGAAAGGTGTGGGTTTATCAAATCAGCAATCAAGGTATGAAGGAGCATTGCTTGTATTATTGGCTCCTGTCACCTTCTGCTCAGGTTTCTTATTCATGACCCAGCTGCAACTGCAGAAAGAAACCAACCAGAGAGTCAGAGAATCATAATGCAAGGCATGCTCACAGGAAGCCCATTGGGCTCATGTCTGGCTCAGCAAGGACCCCATCCATGTGGATGGAGCTTTGGAAACTTCACACAGACTAAGATGTGAACAATGAGCCCTTCCCCGTGGGGTTTGTGCTTCTGGTAGATGTATCCTCTCAAGTTCCTGGGAGAGTAAATGAAGGGTGAAGAGAGCAGACGAGGAGATATGGTGAATTAAAGCACTGAGGAAGAGAAGCCTTTGTCATCTGAAAGCAGAGGAGATGACAGAGCTGGACATTCCACTGCTTAGGTGGGAATTGGAGGTGGGCTCATGACCGTGAGCACAGTTCTTCATCATTCTGAACTCCTGTTCCCTCATCTTGTGTGTGGACAGTGGAAGGAGCTCTGAAATGTTAAGCTTGAAAATAATAAACCAAAAAGTTGAAATTGAGAGATGACGGTCACATTATGCACAAAGCTACCCATCTGTCCATTCACCAGTGTGTCTGAATTGATGCATCTATCTACAGAAAGAGACCACCTTCCTATGGAAAATAAGGAAGGGGTAGAAAGAAAGCAGGGAACAAAATATAAATCTTAGGAAACACAAAGCCATGTTATATAAAGGATATGTCTGCTTTCCCTGGTACTTCCCCACCAGGGTAGGCTTTTTGTCTAAATTCATGACCAGGCTAGCAGTACACACCCTCTGGTGCCCAAAGTCCGGGAATCTATAGGGTAACAAGAAAACTACCATTATCAGCCCTTCCATATATTCAGAACCAGAGAAAGGTGTGTGTGTCCCTCCAGCTCCAACATCTTCAGCCTCACCTTAGAGCCCCAGAAGATAATCCAGACAATGAAAAGTCACTCAAGGTCCCACCACCCATGGAAGTCCTCTGTTCTCTAGGTTCTTTAACTACAGGCAAACTGCTAGACTAGACAGTAGCCTACTGCGGCATGTACATGCTGGGATAAATCAGAGCTGGAGGAGTGGCCCAAGAGATGCCTGCCTAGCGTGGTAAACAGGACATGGAGGAAGTTGGGAGCTGAACTGGGTTTGTTAACAACCCCCCCCCCCACACACACATACACCTCATTGTCAGGAAACTGAGGAGCTGACAGCCACAGCGACACAATGATGCAGCAGGAAGTGGCCTTTATAAATACACAGGGGTCAGGGCCAGACCCATGAACAACAGGGGAAATGAGGATGGCCGACAGTGGGCGTGGGGGACGGAGAAGGCCAGGATGATTCCATCAGTGACAATAACTGAGCAGGGGGAGAAGTAGGCTGCTGCAGAGGGAGGCATGTGGGGGGTGCAAATTAAACAATGCAAACCTCCAGGTGACTCAGTAGCCAAGGTGTGTAAATCATCTACAGTATGTGCAATTGTTCCCTCATGAGCCTCTCCCTGGCTTCTACGTGTCAGAGATCTTCATGTTGCTTGCTTACCCAAAGCTCCTCGGATGGTGGGAGCTGGCTGTTGGACCTCATTGCTTTGTCTGACTTCACTTTGCAAGCAGATGGGCCCCAGAGAAAGTTTCAGGAGCATGGTGTGCAAAGAGACAGAGGCTTTGCATAGATTAGGCCAAGCTTTCAGAGTTGAACTTTGATTTAATCGCCCAAGATCCACTTGGCGGATGAATGGGGAGGAAGAGAAGAAGATGTCACCTTTATTTGCTCCGCGGGGAGCTATATCTTTAGGTCCTGGATCTAACCTAGCAAAGAAACTCAAACATTTGAAGAGTACAGAGGAGGCAATAAATCAAAGGGGGCTGCTGGCTACTTGTCCAGCATGAATAATTTCGTGTTGGGCAAGCAAGTGAGCAAGGGGCTATTTGTTATGCCAGTAAAGTTGTCTAAAGGACCTAGATTTTTTTTAAATGGATAACCTTTAATTCCCCCTGCCCCATGATTCAGTAGGGTTGACTGGGTCCCCTAAATCCTCTAGGCTTGATTTCCACTTCCCACATGGGGTTTATCATTAGGGTACCTTTGAAAAACTAAGCGTATGTGAACATTAAGATTAACCACAGAACCCTTCTTCCTTTTCATGTTTGCTCAGGCAGCCTGGTCTGTTGAGCACTGGAGATTGATCTTTTGCCCTGACACAGGTTGGGCTCAGGCAGCTAGCACATGTTCTGTTTGTTCTTGGAGCAGTGTGATAGCATGGAAATCACAGAAGATAAAAGAGAAGAGTTACTATCAAATGATGTCTTTACTATTCCCAGGTGTTTATAAAGTAATCAAGTGACTTCCAGCCCAAAGGTATTTAAGACATATGGATAGATCACTTGCAAATTGCAAATTTATCAGATTGAATGGTCTGTGTATCTCCCATTTTTCAATGGCCAGTCATTTCTCTAAACTCTAAGGTTTTCAGAGACATACCCTGTGCCTTACTGCTATTGTGACAGGACAGTTCTGATAATAGGTCTGCACACTTAGACAGGCATTGCACCATGCCTGGGTGCTTGCATTCCTGTAGCAGGGAAGGAGACCCATTTAGCAGAATAATAAGTTATACATTAGTAGAAAATAATATTTTGCAATGGAATAACTATTTTGCCTTAAGACTAAAGTCCCCTTCAACAGTCATCCATTTAATAGGTATTTGTTGACAGCCCATGTAAACATGGCCTGTTCTCTGGGCTCTCATTTTCTGTCCTGTATCTCTGTAAGGAGCTAAGTCGGGACTGTGATCTGAGGCACAGGTGGATGGAAGGCTTGGAAGCTCAGGATTGCTTCACCAGGAGCGTCTCCTTTGCCAGGCATGCTTCCCTGATGGCAGAAGAATCATATCATGGCACATATAAGCCAAGTGCTGTATAAACTAGAGCATTTTTGAATGAAATAATGCACGACATTTAAATGCAGGTTAAGCTACTTTATATCCATTGGCATGCATTACATAATGACACTTAGGTCAACAACAAGCTAAAAACATGAAAGCATTCTTGGAAGATTATAATGATGCTAACAAGCCCTATGATTGAGTGTCAGCATAACATTGTCATGTGGTTGAACCAGGACAGACACCTTACCTGTGTGTTCACAGTGACATTGTTGTCAAGAAACCCACCTTGCTATTTTTGCTGCATACACCAATTCTCAATAGTGACAGCAAACAAGTGTGCTGCTAGCTTGTGTTTTAATGGTCCATAGAGCCCTTTCACTTCTTGTGTTCATAGCAATTCTTTTTTAAAATATTTTTATTTATTCATTTTTCAAGCAGAGAGATACAGACCAAGAGAGAGAGAAAGAGAGAGAGAGAGAGAGAGAGAGAGAGAGAGAGAGAGAGAGAGAGAGAGAGAGAGAGAGAGAGAGAAAGCACCAGGGCCACCACCTTGTGGGTCTGGCTTATGTGGGTACTGGGGAATTGAACCTGGGGCTTAGGCACTGGAGGCAAGTGCCTTAACCACTGAGCTATCTCTCCAGCCCCCATAGCAATTCTTAAGTCTATCATTTTTTTCTTGTGCTTCATTTAAGGATGTATTATTTTGTTTATGAGGAGCTTAGGAGCAGCGGGTGGTTGTTGTTTATCAATATCAATCACTATCAATGTGTATTGATGCATAGATACATATGTGTATCATATGTATGTATATCATATAGCCTAGGGACATCATAGGTGGCACCATCTAGGTTTGAGAATGTTCATTCTACAACTTTGCACAATCATGATACCACCTAATGATGTATTTCTCAGAGCTCGCTCATCTACTGAGCAATTGCTGAATGCATTTTCATACTTATGGGTTAAGGCAAGCATTTAATAAATAATCATTTTAACTTCAATGAGAAAAGATTAATCAAAATATTCATTTAGAGCTTGGTTCTACTCTAACTGTATTCTGTATTTGGTATATTGCTTTCTAGTAGGTAGGTGTATTTAAAGTTTTAGAGTGTTTATATTCTTCAACAAAGCAATTTTATGTTGAAGTATTTTTGAAATTATGAAAAAGAATTTATAATTAAAAACCTCTATTATAGCTTTATTAGAGCTATATAAGTTTAAAAGGAGGAAATACGTTTACTAATAATGGAAGATATTTAAATTACTATAAATTATAGAATATCTTAATAGCATTATTATATTAATTAGTGACATTACTTATATGTAAAATTTGGTTCTGTGACTATTATTTGACAAAAAGTAAAAACACAGGATATAAAATTATATATAGAATACACTCTCAACTATGAAAAATACATGAAAATCTGAAAAAGATTAGAAACATTATAGGTTCATAAAATTTAGAGGCTGATATGTTTTCACGATTCTGTAATGCTAGTTCTTGTCTCTTGATATTTTTCTTTTTCTAAAGTTCCACTTATACAACTATGTTTAACAACACATTTTTAAAAGCTACTTAAATTCTTGGTAAGTTTAATTTTGAAATTCCAAATTGTAATTTCTTTATTAATCATTGAAAGGAAGATGTAAGAGTGCTCAAAAAGGAAAAGAAAGGGGATAGTATGACAATTTTACAAATATCACATACAAAGTCATCTTATGTGTACACACACACACACACACATCTTGGCTTCTGACAAACCATTGAAAGGTAGAGGGACTTCAGGGCTGGGGACTCAGCTCAGGGGATCAAGTTTTTCCTTAAAAGCATGGGGTGGGGTTGAGTATGGAACGCTAGCCCTCATACAGTGCCATACATGGCGATGGTGTGCACCTGTAATCCAACGCTAGGGAGGCAAAGACAGACGCTGCCTGGGGTTTATTGGCTAGCTAGTCCAGCCAAATTGGTTCAGCAAGAGACCCTGTCTCACAGAATTGGGAAAAGAATAACTGAGGACACCTGATAGTCACCTCTGGCCTCCATATGCATGTACACACACAACTGTACATATACACATCATCCACACATATATGAACATACATATATACAGGCACACATACTATATATGCATGCAAAAAAGAGAATGCTTAAAATATTATTGCATAATTTTTAGAGAAAATGAACTCAAATATTAGACATTGTTATGGTTTTTGAAATGAGAAGGTTTGAAGATAGAGACCTATTTGTATAAAATGGGGAATTTCCAAGCTACAGACAGACACTGTGGGGTAGTGAATTTAGGATGGGTTGAGAAATACTAGATGATTCTCTTGTTTACCCGCATGTACTTGGTACTCTCTGAGTTGTTCTAAATGTGTTAATTCTTAATCCTTCCAACAAACTCACACTTCAATGATTTAATTATCAAATTTAAAGATTGATAACCTTAGGCATAGAATGTCAAGTTAATCACTTAAAAATCACAGAACCAGCAGAGAAATCTGGAGTTGAATACAGATCATCTTTGGAGCCCAGGCTTCTGCATCAGAGCATCACCCTCAATGAGAGCATTTTGTGCAGCTATTTGCATTCCCATAGCTCCCAAGAGGGCTCCTGTAGGAGAACCACAAATTGCACCTTAATTGAAAATAGGGTTGTGAAAGCAAATAGTTATGTTTGCTTTATGACCCAAAGTCCTATTCAATACTCATCCATGTAGTAACTATTTAGTGAGCATATTCTGGAAAAGGAGATAAAAGATCTACTTCTGAAAGACAGATAGACAAATCTCTGGGACCTTGAATGGATTCATGCAGGGCTGATACAATGACACTGACATTTCAGACAAAGCTTGGTGACAATGTGAACAATGGCCAAGAGACTACAGGGTGAGGATTTGGAAGTAACTTAGCAATCAAGGTCCCATGTGTTGAGGGCTTAAAATGGAATGTTGTCTACACTGGATGGAAAAGATAGAAATGAGTGGTTCATATTAGTTTGAGTCCCTTCCAGTAAAGAGATGGGATCCCATTCTATCCAGAAGCTGTAATAGATGCTGGGTCTTCAGCTGGGAATCTACAGACCTGAGTGGTCTTCTGGGCCTCTGCATAGAGCCTCAGCCTATGACCTTTCCTTTTAATGCTTCCTTACCTCTCTGGACTAGCCCTCTTTGGTCACATCCTACCTTGAAGGGTATTTTGAAGGATATATGAGATAATGTCTGTGAAGCCCCTTGAGAGGAAGCATTGATGGAGATAAGCACCCCCTCTGGTATTTTTAGCTAAAGAGGGCTAGGTGTCCAGGATGTGCCATTTAGCATTTCCCGAAGCCTTGAAAAGGAGAGAGAAAGGGGTGGCTGGGGGCTGGGAATCAGTGCATACAACAATATTGTTTCTTGAGAAATCCCTCCCACCACAAGTGTAAGAATGCACGTCAAAGGAAACAAACACCATGTGTAGATAAAACAGGAAGGTGACAGCTGTTCTTGCTTGCAACCAAGACAGGGCGATGCCCTGGCTGCTTATTCATGCTAAGGTCACCCACTCCACTGATAATAAAACAAGGCTTAAGTGACCCTTGGTTCAGTACTGAATGGCAGGAAACATCTTCATCACCCATGACTCCTCAAGAAAGTAGAGTCTTATTTCCTGTCAAGTTTCCAAAAATGGTGCACCGTCTCCATGAGGGCAGGAGAAGTGGAATGCTGACCCAACATAAGCAAGGCTTCAGGATGACAAGAGGAACTGGCTTGTCCTTTGATCTGTTTCTGCTTCATAAGCAGAAAGATTTCCAGAAGCAATAACAGGAATCCTGGAGTGATAACTTTCTTGGAGAAAGGTCTTTCAAGAGTTGATCCACGAGCCTGATCAAAGCTCTTCATTCGAATTCTGCAGACTGTTCACCTCTCAGTCACGTGCACAGACCTCGGTACCTTGCATTTGGAAAGCCAATAATATTTACCTGCTATGCTCCAGGCTCTGAGTTTTCCATTTTATGAACATCACTGAAGCTAGCATTTAGTGTTGAGTTATTTTTTCCATGTGAGTAAGCTTAACGGGTGTCTAAAGTTGAATATCAAAGGTTACCTCTGGGAATAAACTGTCTCTACTGTGTACAAGAAGCTTGGTATTTGGGAAGTAATTTAGCTTTCCCAGGACCATCTTCTTTATCTATAATTTGGAAAAAATTATAATCTCTCCTGGGATTATAATGGAGGCTAGATGAGACAGAACAAACAGAATTGGAATAACTACCCTGCTAAACTCAGAAACCCAAACTGGCACATTGTCCAATTCTGATGTGTGTTATGCTTTGCTACAGCAGCCAAGTTGATTCTGGGTAAAATGAGTGGGGGAAGGTAATTTTATTTCCACTCTGGTCATTTCCTTGGATTTATTTCCTTATAGGAGATAGTGTGCCCAATGTTGACACCTAGCTTACATAGGGTGAGCCCTCAGCTTGTGAGACAGTGGCAGACAATGGATCTGAGGGAGCTGATGGTGACATTCATGTCACATCCCCCAGGTGTCTCTGGTTGAGTGGTTGAGTCTCAGACAAGCAATTGCTTGCAAGGTAAAGGATCAAGAGAAATCCAATTTCCTTAGAAATTTTCTTAGAAGATGGGAAGGTTTTGATCATAAGAAGTCATAAAACCTTAGCTAGATTGAGGATCCACTTCTCCTGGTACAAATAAGGAAACTGGAGACCTTTTACCTCACATTTTACCTCACACTCCCAAACCTGCTGCGGGTAGAGCCAGCCCAACTCCTCAACACAAGCTTTTGCTACATTTGTGAACTATTCTTTTGACCTTTTATTTCTACTCCACTTTCTCTGAGCTGATCCTCCCACCTTTGAGTAATTCCCCTTGAAGCAATGAAATGGGTCTGCTAGAGTGCCTCCCTTTCAAACACGATCATAAAGTACTTGCATCATGAGTGAGCAACTGAAAATCTTGAAGCACTGGACTTATTCTCTCATGTCTCTGGCAGCTTCTCTCTGATATCAGGTCTTGATTTGAGTCAGCCCAGATAGTATAGACCGCATGGAGTGTCCAGAGGGAGTGACAGTATGAAGAACAATGGCTCCTTTCCCTTGATGTGCCTGGCTTTTCCATATCCTCAGGAGTGTTTAGTGGATATTAAGCATTGCAGCGGCTGTTACATGCCAGTGATTGTATCATTGATGACACTTCTCTGGCACTGAGTGCTTCTTTCCAAGGGAGAATTGAAGTGACAGGGTTAATTCCCCATAAGGCACAAAGGTGTTGGTGGTGTGAAGCTATTACTACCCTGGGAGACACATCAATTATGTCCCTGACAATCCGAATGACAGTGGAGACAGGGCTGTGCCTGTGTCCAGAATATTACCTCCTTTTATGGTTACTCCAGGTCCTTGGTGGGCTTCGTGCTGGGAATATGGAGGGAATCAAGGCCTTCTTGAAACCCGAGCTTGAAAATTCCGATTCTCTGAAGGTTGACAATTGCCTGGGTAGAGATGAACTCTTAAAGTGAAAGGGAAGACCAGTCCCTACCTTAGCACTCTTCCCACAACTGTGATCCTACCCTTTGGTGCCAGGGTACTGATTTCATCTGGGGCAGAGGGAATTATGGGCCTCCAGAGTGAAAAAGTTAAATGGGCTTTATCATCTGCTCACTAAAATGCCACTTCTGGTGTCTGGTTTCATTTTGGTGATGAATGTTGTTGTGGGAAGGCCCTGCAGTGTACCCAAAGCTCCCAGGCAACCTGAAAGGGACAGTGAGGGAAACAACAAGAATTTAGAGAGGAAGGCCAATAGTAGCCTGTACTCTCTCTGCTAATTGAGTCACATGACATTCCAGAACTTACAAGTTCATGTCAATACAAATACGGGTCACCTGCCACAGTAAAACCACTGAAAATCAGTGTGGGGTTTAAAATTCTTTGTGCCATCATTAAAATCTTTATTGATTCCTTCTCCACAGTCCATGGCTATTTATGTAGCTGTAAAAAGGTTGTCTACATGCCAACAACACATTGGTAATTTTGTTGTACAGTTTGTTGTACAGCTTGATTCCTTCCTCAAGGTCTGGTTCCTCAAAGTGTGCTCTGAGGCTAATGTACTTCCTTACCTGCAAGGGTGACACGAAGAGCCCCAAATCTCAGGTCCCACTCCAGACCACTTGAATCAGAATCTGATTTAGCAAAATCCCTAGGTGATTTCTGCACATGACAACGTTTTAGAAACATTGCTCTATAACACTGCGCTTATAGCTGCTTGGTTTCCACCGGCTTGATGGTATTGTCTGTTAAACTTGTCGGTTGGGAATATCACAGGTATGGCAACTGGAAAGAAGCAGACAGCATAAATCCCCTTCATGTCCATATATATATATATATATATATATATATGTATGTATATATATATATATATGTATGTATGTATAAATATATATAATAAAATGCAGTTGTTAAAGTAGCAGTGATAAATTTCTTACTGCTACTTTCAAAAATTGCTATTTATGTATCATCCAGCCTGAGTTCCTTTCAAAGGTTTTACCTTCTAGAAAGCAAGGATCACATTAAAGCCATGTGTACATGTCTCTACAATTTTAGGAATATATTCACATGTCTAGGTAAAATACAGAGGTTCTCTCCAAGCATGGCAACTCTCTTGAAAACACTAGCTGTACTTTGTACCTGTGCATTTTAGTGCCTGCTGCCTTAATGCTGTGCCTTCTGCTAGGTAAATATCTAGGTGACTGTCCGGGGCTGTGACACAGTTCAGGAATTCTAAACACTACTCAATCAAGCCAAAGTCTTGCCATCCTACCTTGAGATGAAACAAAACTTCTTTATTTCATGTGAGAAACTGTAATAATTATCAACAATTCTTAGTTGCTATTGGCTCCTCTGCTTACCAGATGAAAAATAGCCATGGACATGTTTTAATTTGGATTTCCCTGGCTAATCTATTTTGTTCAGAGAGAAATCATGTTTAATTCTCTGAAGTATTCACACTTTGAGAACTGTCAGGTTTTTTGTTTGTTTGTTTGATTTTTGTCTCAAAATTGCAGTCCTCAAAAAGGGTGGCATAGCGTCAACCCACCTGCAGTGACACCCCTGTCCCTGCGCCCTTTACCAGGCGACCAAGCCTTCCCAGTGCCCTGCTTCTTTCTTCTTGGGCCTGGGAGTATTTCTCTCGCTGCGTGGGGTGTGTGTTTGTGTCTCTGGGTGTGTGGCTCTGTGCTTTGTGGTGTGTCTGCAGCTGTCGCTGCCCTACCTTCTGTGGGTGTTCTCTTTGAAGTGCGGTGGGACCACTGGCTCGCCGCACCTCTGCTGTTTGTGCAATTCTTTGCAAAAATGACTTCAAGTGTTACTTTGGCTCCGCTCGGGGGCAACCACAATGCTGAGCAGGCACGCTCCTTGACGTTTGTACTTCACCTCTCTGACACCCCGATAAGATCTAACAGCCGGGGCCAAGCGGCCCGCTGTGTTCTGCGTGAGTGCTGAGCAGGGGTGAGCGGGGTGAGCAGGGCTCCCTGCCACCCTTCGGTGGCAGAGGCTTGCTGGAGCCTAGTGTCTGCCCAGGCTCACTTTCCAGGGGTGCCTTTGGGTCCATTTTGGACATAGAAATGGTCCTACTAACCCTTCCTTCCTAGGACCAAGCTTTCTTCCTTTATCTTATCACTGGTCTAATTCCCATTGTTTCTTTCCCACTCATGACCACGGCAAGAACTATTGTATGTGGTTTGAGCACTTTCCACCCAGCTGGCTCCCTCTCTTTGGAGGTTCTGACCCGTAGACCCTCTAATCAGCTCTCCACAAATGCTCTACTCACCACCTTCCATGTCACTGTCCCTGCTAGTGGGGTGGTATTTCTGATAGTCATTTCCACATTTTACTTATCAAATAATGATTCTTTGTGACTTAAGAGAAAAATCAACCCTCGATTGGAGCAGGATTCCTTAGTAATTGCATTTGTGGGCAGGGATTACCTGGGTCTAACCTTTATTACCCAAGCACTACTCAAGTAAGCTCAACTTTCATTGGCCAACGGAACATCACTCAGTGCTGATTGTCTGAAAACCTCCGCTGGAGAAGCCTTAGTGAACTGTCTGTTTTCAGCAGATGCCCACAGAACTGGTGCTGATCCATGTGGGGAGTGGATCTGGAGCCTTGAGATCAGCTGTACTGGGGGGGGTGGTGTTAAGAAATGATGAAATTGAGTTAAGAAGGAAACATAGGGAGTCAACAACAAAACTCAGAAAAGAAAAGGTGTCCTGACAAGGGAGTTACTTTTTTTTTCATAACTCTCTAAACAGCAACTATTCATACCAGACAGCTGTTGAATTTAATTCTTTCCACAAAAATGTTGAAGGACAGACTTTGTCAAGGGTTCACAGAGGAAGGTGGGTTGCAATGCTCTCATTGAGTATCTGCCATGCTCCACCTGGGCCCCTTGACTTGGAAGGAGGTGTTGTGAACTTTAACTTTATTTAAATCACTTGCCCACAATCTCTGGAGTGGTATACAGAGTGGATACTACACAGGAAGGTGGGCAGCCATGACTGGTTCATACATGTTGCTTCTCAAGGGCTCACAACCCATCCCAGGGCCTCTGGTTGTTGAGATTCCCAGCTCTCTTCTCTCAAAACATGCTCAGTCTGGGACATGCTAGCCATTGCTTGCTCAGAGGATGCTGAGGCCTCACATCCATCAGCCCCAGCCACCAACCTCTCCCCAGCTTTGGCCTATTTAGCCACAAACAGTTGGTTCAATGTGAACTTAAAAAAATTAATGTGCTCTGGTTTTTAGAGTCAGGGGGACAGAGTGCTCCTGAAATTGTCCTGTAAGGAACTGCTTAAACACACCTTGCCCATGTTTCATGCTCCAGAAAAAATCCAGCAGCCATCATGGAAGCCCCAGGGGCAACAAGAAGGAAAATAAGTGTTCCTAAAACAGGATGAGCTTCTAATTCTGAAAGCAAAGCCAGGCAGCAGGAGACATGGCCACACTCGGGTTGGCTCCTAGTACTGCTTACAAGGTTTCTACCCGCCCCCCTCCCAGAGTTAGCAAAGAGAACTTGGAACTGAAGGAAGCCACTCTGCCTAGATGCTACTGGGGCTCGGATCCCATGGGCATTCTGGACAAAGAGGGCCTTTCATTCCTAGGTGTGTGAACCCCTTTCTTTTCTCTCACTCTCCTTTGGCCTCTTGGGGTCATCTCTCCACCCACTTTCATTTTCATACATGGACTAAAGGTGCTGAGGTGAGCTGGTCACTGTGTATGATGAAGAATTATCCAGTGGTCACTCTTCCAGGCCTGAGCAGTAGATCTGCTGCTTCTAAACACTGAGATCCCAGATTTGAAAATTCCAGAGACTAGAGACTGCACCAGCTGTCCTAAGGACATGTTCTCCCAGGGAGTTTTTGCTTGACCAGTCTCAGAATTACTGCTCAAGAGAAAAGTAAGAAGAGAGCCTTTAATGAAGTCCTCCTTCATCTTCTCTGAATGTGTAACTTTGTGTTGGTTGCCTTTCTTTCATTGCACAGCAGCTATGAGGAGACTGACCATTCACATACTCATCAAAGGCCAGTTACCTTGGACCATCTCTCCGATGCACTGGAACCTTTTCCCATCACTCTTTCCTCCACGAGGAGTTGGAAAAGCAGGTCTTTCCTGCATTCAGGAGCTTTGTTGGAATCATCATGGTGCCAGATCTTTAGTTTTAGAAAATTGTGCTAACAAAAGAACAGCGGCCATGTCAGGTCAGGGCAACCCCAGAATCTCAAAGCTGCAGAAGCCCTGAGAGTCGTCCTCTTGCATCTCCATCATTTTGCAAATGGAGAACGGAAGCCATAGGGAGCAAAGAGCTTTTGCAAAGGAGCAGGAGTTGCTGGCCTCCGAGCTCCTGGGCAGCCATCACAGCAGGCTGTTTCTTACGTCTTCCTTAGTGGAGCCTTGGGACAAGAAGGTTTTATAGCCCGATGCTCTCGTTACCTTTTCCTTCTTGTTGTTTTTGTATCCAGTTCCAAATCTGACTCTGACCCTTGCTGAGGGGGTCATTGGAAGTGACCCCGGGAGAGAGAAAGGAATAAGCTTGGTCATGACCTAATCAGCGCATGGTTACTAAGTTTCCCAGGAATGGAGCTGGTTTTTACAAGGTGAAGTGGAAGGAGAGGAAAACACAAGATCCAGGGGAAAAGGGTGGGTAGCTAGTAATTCCTTTAGCTTTGGGCTTATAGAAATCCTAACAGCCCACATTGATCTTAGAAATCTACTCAGACCACAGAGATCAAGTGACATCTGCAGGAGAAAGTAGTGGCTCAGAAGACAGTACAGAGCTTTTATTCAATTACTTGCTAAAACGGGCAGGAAGAAAGACAATAACTTAAAAAAATATGAAATATGGCTTAAGACACAGAGAGTCTTAAATTTTAGAATTTACTAAAAATGTGGCATCTTGCTCAACTGGCCATGCCAGACATTCTGAGGGTTTTCTGTGAGTGCAGGAACACAGTTTTCTTGGTGGTGGTCCATTTCTCTATGCATATTGTGTGTTTTAAAGAAACTCTTTGGGAGGGAATAATTCCATATTTATAAGTACAAGGATACTATTAAGAGTTTGGCATATATCTTTTACCTTTATCCTGTTTCCTGATATGTTAAAAAGTTACGAAATTATACAACATATATATGGTGCATTATTGCCTGGGTGAGGCTAAAACCCACAGTTTGGTGGCATCACATGTCACATCATGTTGCGTAGCAGCCACACCAACCGTCTTCAGAACCTGAACCCATGAATCCCAGCTCTCCTCCTTCCTCTGCAGTACCTGGCTAGTATTATTGTATTTTCTGTTTGTATTGAATGAAACTCTGAAATATTTGCCCTTTTGTGTTTGTTTGCCCTTTGGTTTATTTCATCTAAACATAATGTTTTCAAGGTTCATTCAGATTGTAGCAAGTATCAGAATTCCATTCCTTATACTGAGTAACATTCCACTGAACCTGTAAATAGCACTTGTGTATCTTTTCCTTTGTCAGTGACATTTGAGTTGTTTCCTTCTTTTGAATGCTGCCATGGTTGTGTGTATATGCAACTCCCTGCTCTCGACTCTTTGGGTTTATACACAGAAGCCTGGTGTTGGATTCTAGTGGTGTGTTACTATTCATATCTATAGATTTATTCATAGATTTGCTAAATTTCCTAATCTTATAAGACAAATTTCCCAAAACTCTGGCTTGTGAGTAAAGGTTTGGGAAATGATTTTTTTTTTAAATTTCCCATTATGGATTTAATCCCCCAAAGCAGTGAAGATGTTGAAGGGGAAGCAGAGCTTACCTGAAGGTCTACAACCCAAAGTGGGACTTGTAGCAGACTGGTAACTCACTGCCTTTTGCTGGGCCAAAGTTTTCTACTTTTTGAAGAGGGATGACAGATGACATGGGTAGCTGGAGAACTATCTGGAGTGTTCTAGAGGGTAGAAGCTCCCAGGAAAGAACTTTCCATACAGCTGTTGGCAAAAGAGAAACTGGCTTTTGAGATGCAGGAGCAGGGGCAAGTTTTTCAGGGGATGTGAGTTGTAGGTTTTCCCTAGCTATTTATCTGCATTGTCAGAATACCAGGTCCATTCACACAGGTGACATGTACTTCTGTTGTCTGGAGTTTGGACCAGGAGAAATACACTTCCTGCTATGGCAACGTAATGAAAAAAATCTACTAAACTTTCCTAAATGTCATGTAAACTTCTCCAAATGTATTCATCAAACAGTTATCAAGAACCACATATGTTCTTGGCTCTGCTGGACACTGAGAATGCAGTAAGCCCTCCATAGTAAGATGTGTGCTGGGCGTGGTGGCGCATGCCTTTAATCCCAGCACTCGGGAGGCAGAGGTAGGAGGATTACCATGAGTTCAAGGCCACCCTGAGACTACATAGTGAATTCCAGGTCAGCCTGGGCTAGAGTGAGACCCTACCTCGAAAAACCAAAAAAAAAAAAAAAAAAAGACTTATGTGCTTATGTGGTCTGAAAGAAACAGAGGTATACAGATAAGCACAACTAAAAGTGATGATTATTATAATTTGAAAACAATTTTCACATGAAATCAGCATGGATTTAACTAAATCGTGAGTTCTAGCATTGTTTTGCAGCAGTATTATATTATTATTATTATTTTGTTGGTGTGTAAGTATGTGTCTGTGAATACAGACACACATGTGTCACAGCCCCGATGTTGAGATCAGAGAACAACTTTCTGGTCATTCCTTACCCTCCACCTCATTTTGATACGGGTTGCTGCTAATTAATAATTGTAAGCAACGCGGGGAGAGAGAGAGAGTTTTGGAATCCTCCCTTCCCCCTCCTCCTACTCCGAGTTCGTGTCCTCAAATGCCAAAGAATTGTATACAGGGACAGAATTAAATTTTAATTACACATTTATTCTAATTTAGTAGATTAGGAAAAGGGGAGTTGGATGGGGAAATTGGATGTGGGAAGTCATAAAGTTTTTTCGCCACCAGTGTGGGGAACACGTGTCAGAAAGTTCACTGAGTTTTTACTATTTAGTTAGATGAGCAGTCCAAGAAAAGATAACAGAAAAGCTCCCTTTATGAGAAAGAGAGGTTCATGAGAGAAACATCTGGAGCCTGCCCCCTACCCCAGCGGGGTAGGGGTACAGGCCTTACCTCACTGAGGCCTGGGCCAGCAGTCCTTCTATTTCATCGCCATGTGGGACAAGAGGGCGAGTTCTCT